>JASSRZ010034504.1:0-15816 GCA_032164315.1 Malacoctenus gilli | reverse complement strand
GTGTGTGTGTGTGTGTGTGTGTGTGTGTGTGTGTGTGTGTGTGTGTGTGTGTGTGTGTGTGTGTGTGTGTACAGGGTGGAAGAACGTTCGTTGGACCTTCGGTTTATTGGTCTTTAGCTCCATCTAGCGGATATTCTGTGTCATCAACAAGACGAAACTTCTACTTCCTCGAAGGAACCACGTCACAGAAAAAAAGAGGCTTGCTTCGTTTGAGCGTCAGGAAAACACTGAAAAATAAAGGCTGTGGTCGGGAGCTCGAGTGGTTTTTGACTGGGCTGAAACACGAACAATGGAAAATCAAAAGATGCAGCGAGAAAACAGTTGTTTGGGCCTTGTCTTCTTGAAACGTGGTAACTGTTCAATGATCTTTGGACCGCCACGATGAGACGTTTGCCAGCTGCTCTGAGTCACGTGATCCGTTAACGCAGTTTACCGGAAGCTATTCTGTAAGTCTGGCGACGTTATTATATTTTAATCGTTCTACTTTTTTAGTTTTTGTCCGTTCACTTATTATGTTGATTTTCCCTAATTTTGCTGTTAAAAACTAACACTAAAGTTTAATTTTTATTTTTCACAAATTTACTGTCTCTACTTAAACTAGTTGTGATGAGTTCTCCAGCGCACCGGCTTAGCTCAGTGGTTACTTCCAGCGTTACTAGTAACCATCCTCAGGACCGCGGGCCAGAGGGTTCGACCACGGGCGCAGTCCGGTGTTTTGTTTACTTGTCGCAAAAAAAAAAGAAAAATCGTACCTGCTTCAGGTCTGATATTGTCAGATGGAATTACGTTGTTTTCCCATTTGTGAAAATAAGTTTTACACACGGAGAAAAATGTCATAACCGAAACCCAAACTATAAAATCGTATTTGTTGAAGTGCTGTTTTCCCCCGGGGAACGCCATGAGTTGAGCAAAGTCAGTCCTGCCATTCAAGGTAAAGGCTTATTTCCACGGTCAAGACTTTTGATGAAGTTTTTACGAGACAGCTGCTCTGTCTTGCCATTTCCCACCAGTAGGAGTCACTGTTTGGCTGATAAACACTTGTCGAAATTTCGTTCCCAAGGATTTAGTTGCCTAACAAAAGATGAACGACGTAAGGGTTTGATCAGTGACTTAAAACAATCTTCAATCTGCAAAACATATCGACTAAGTTTCTGTAAACTTGGAGGTGGGGGATTAAAAATGTCTCAAGTTGAACAAACGAGATCATAAAACATCATTTGATTTTTTTTAAGCTTATTCCCTTTTTTTGACTGCGGAATGCTTTTATTCTGGAGGTTTCTGGATTTTTTTAATGTTAGTGGCAATGGGTTCTTCCGCCCATGTTTGGATTTCTTCATGCAGCTGTTATCCCGCGGTATGCCCAATAGATGGCGCCCTAAGACCGCAGAAGAAACAGGAAGGCGCTCGGTAAATAAAGGTCCATGATGGGGACAAAGTGACAACAGCAGAAACTTAATTGACGAGTCCCGGCTGGTGTTTCACTAAATGAATTACCTTTGCCTGCGTGTTTCTCTCTTCTCTTCCAAATATTGTTAAGTGCTTGTGAGAGGCCCATCCGGCGAGAAAGGCGCTCAAGTGATTATCATATATAATCATATCTGTTCCTCTAATCTAATTTATTCTGCTGTGTAGACTAAGTGTCACACTCAGCTCCGGGAACGCGCCTCATCCACAGACTGTCACCTCATTTATGATATTGAAACAGAGCCAACAAACCTCATGCTTTTTTACACAACCAGCAACTTTTCAACCACTGACGACTGAAACCATTACTTAGAAACTCTATTGAAATCCTAATGGGAGATGATAACAATAAAATGTCTGTTTTTAAGGCGCAATAATTTACAGGTATAATTTATTTTCAAACAGCTGTTGCTTCTTTTTTGGAAGCTGAGTTAAAGTTTTGAAAGTTAATTAGAGTAACAAAATTAACTCGAGTCAGTAAAAATCTGCACAAGTGTAAATCTGTGGGATCAGAACAAGTCTTTACGTTCCTATTTGTGATGTTTTGATATCCAAGAGCAGAGAGATTCACAGTTTCAAGGCAGTACGCAGCTTCAAGCAAGCTTATATTAAACACAAAGAGATCCGGCTGATATAAAAATAAATAAATTTTGTAAGCGAAACTTAAAATTACTTTCATACATGTCGTTGGTAGTGCAGTTATGTGGCGTATTCTCAGGGAATATTTTTGTTATCTAATTGTGTTGTTTAAATAATTTCTAAAACCTAAAAAAAACATTAATATATGAATATATGAGCGTACCACCAGGGTACTGTGTCGTTTCTCATTTAAATGGATCCTTGAGAGTGGATTCCTAAAATCGACGAAAGCAGCTTTATGTGGTAGACACTGTCAGTATCCCAAAGTTCCCAGTAGATGGCGCCACGAGATCGCGTTTAAATAAAAAAGAATCGAGTCGGTCAAGTTGGTGTGTATTTGGGAGCAAATGCAAGCAGCGTGCTGCCACTGGTCAACAGGAGACACGAGGAGACAACTTGGACTCTTCATCTGTGATCTCATAGAGTAACTCGGTCTGTGACTCCGGGTCCCTGCCAACCAACCACCCGCCCACCGACACCTTCTCATGCCGTGACGCCCGTCAGGGAGTGTTGGGACGGGTCACGGTCAGGTGCCTGTTGAACGGTAGTTGGGAGAAAGTAATGGCTGTCTTGCTGTCGGACAATGGGGTGAGAGAGGCGATAGGGGCGGATGAGACCGGCTTAATGCTCCGTGTAATGCATGTTAATGTAACAGGCACCGAGGGACCGCCGGCCGGAGTGCTTTGGGATTATTTATCACAAAACATTTGTATTCTTCCGTCGGAGAACGGTTGATCCCGGATAGCTGCACACTAATCCTTCACTCCGTTAATTAAAAAGAAGGGAAAAGCAATGGAACTGGTGGTGGTGATTTTTTTTTCTCTTCCAGAAATGTAATCATTTCTGGAGAAGCTTAACCATCTGCTTGAGGTTAAGTCTACAAGCAGATTGTGTTTTCTGCTTATTTAAACCTGCGGATTTTCGGTTTTTTTTTCCTGAAAAGGGGATGGTGGTGCATTTAGGGGCTGCTTGTTGTCAAGCAGTGACTTTTATTCACAGGGCGGAACTATATGTGGGACTTTTTAGGAACTGGCGTCCTCCAGACAGAAGATTTTAGACATTCAAAAAGAGTGCAGTGTTATTCATGAGCGTGACCTTCGTGACCCTTATAAAAAGGCAGACAGAACACACCCCCAGGCCACCTTCCCCAGTTGTCATTAGAGCTGTTTCTCCAGGTTATACTTTAAAGGAATATACAACTAAAAGTCTCCTCTTTCAAGAGAAAGCAATCCCATCAGCCACGTTTGAAATTCCTTCCCAAGCAGAAAGATCACAGCATCGTTCCACATCAGCATCTCCTCGTTTCCCTGATCACTGCCACAGAGGACCAGCCATCAACCCTGTTTTTCGACAGAGGACGCAGCATTCAGGTCTGCAAGGCGGTGTAATAGAAAGTGTGGCGTCGAGTGTCAAAGAAAAGAAAAAATAAAAAAGCGCTGCCCTTAGGACGCAGAAATATTTGTTCCTCGTTGTTTCTCATCTCTCGTTCGCTTTTTTCTCCCTCCTTTAGAAGTTTAACAAGCCCAACGCAGCCCGGGGGCCGACGCTGTGTCGTCAGTACCAAGAGGAGACGTTCAGATTGCAAGCCACCATTTTTACATTAGGATGCCACTCATGTCCGTCTGGAGACGAACCCGAATTCACAAAGGCATCCTTTACTTCATCTCCCTCTCTCTCTCTCTCTCTCCTCCCTGCTCCCCCTCTTCCCTTCTTCAGTGGTTGTCTAACTGACCAGGATTAAGAGGGAATGATTAGATCTGAGCAAACATGTGCCACAATCCAGACCATTGTCCCCTTCGTCCCACAGGAAACTGTTGTGGTTGCACTTTCATGCAGTGGTGTCATATTTAATTCCTAAAAGAAAGTGCACGTGTCCTTTGGCAATGTAAACCTATCAGGCATTTGTGTGATCCTGATAATACCTGATTAGAGACAAGTATGATTAAGGCTTTATGACAGTGCTTTTATGATGATTATGTTGATACGTGTACAGGACTACTTAGGTGAATTAAAGTCGCGCGCCCACTCGCTTGGCTTTATTGTTCTTTCATGATTGTTAATGTAATCATTTTAAGCTCCAAAAATGTTGTCCACGCTAATTCAAATGTTGATTAAAAATGGATATCCTGACCTATCAAAGATTCTTTTTGTAAGGCCCAATTTTTGCGTGTGATGATTAATGAATGGGGCTGTTTTGCAGTGTGGGCATTCATCTTCAAAGGGCTCTAATTAAAAAGCATTATGGAGTCCCAGCAGCCTCCTGCTACTGGCCACTGGGCCACTTGAGCCACAGCGAGTGAGTGTGTTGTTGTTGTTTTCTGCTTTGCAACACAATAGTTGGGGAAGACTCCACTCTTTAGAAGCAATAACGTTCCTTAGAATTAAACTCACAAAGAAAAATAATGTCGCCCCCCCCACACACACCCTTCCCCCGGGCCCCGTGGTGGCTCCACGGACACTAAGACAAATCCTTATCAATCCTCATCTGCTCAGCGCAGCCTAGAAAACGACACCCACGACACAATTAGTCTCCTAATACAAATCTGGATCTGACGTCTGGTGTCAAACTTACGCCTTCTCGTCTCTTTAATGGGTCAGAGGAACAGACACGAGGATGTGAAAGGGTTAAACGTCTACAGTAATTAGAGCCTCACTTCGCGTCCGCGTCCTCCAATACGGAGCTGCGAGGAGCCACGTCCAACCCCGCCACCCCCTCCTCTTCTCTCTCTCTCTCTCTCTCTCTCTCTCTCTCTCTCTCTCTCTCTCTCTGCCACACACACGCACACAAACGCGCGCGCGCCTCCCCACCAGCTCCTCCGAGTGCCTAATACACTGGAAAATCAAAGCGCGAGTCTCCCCCGTTCACACACCACCGGTGTTACGCGTGAAGCGCCACACAGCGAGGTGCTCTGACTCGCCTCTATCCTTCCCTCCTCTTCCTTGTCGGTAGAGTTGGTAAAACAAACAGGTGTCACAAACTTTCATCTGAAGACCTTTTTTCTTAATTTGCGATCACTTTTTTCCACCTCATTTTTTTTTTAAATCTGTTCACCTGAATACTTTTATGAGATGACAGATGTCCGGGTGAGGTTATTTTACGCATGCTGCTGAAATGGATCACAGACTCTCCAGAGGCAGCTGGGTACCAGTGACTGGTCTGGTTATATGTCTGCTTCTGTGTTCGTGCGTGGTGGACCTGGTCCTGGCGCAAATCCGTTACTCCATCCCCGAAGAGCTGGAACATGGAGCTTTTGTGGGCAACATCGCGGAGGATCTGGGTCTGGACGTGGCCAAGCTGTCAGCCCGTCGATTTCGCATCGTCTCCGGCGCAAAGAAGCAGTATTTAGAAGTCAACTTGGAGAATGGGATTCTCTTTGTCAATGAAAAGATAGACAGAGAAGACCTGTGCGAACGGAGCCCGAACTGCTTCCTACACTTACAAGTGGTCATAGAAAACCCTTTAGAGCTGTACAGGGTGGAAGTGGAGATTTTGGACGTGAATGACAACTCGCCCAGTTTTCCGTGGAGCGAGTTCAACCTCGACATCACCGAGTCCGCTGCGCCGGGCTCGCGCTTCCCGTTGGAGAGCGCCCAGGACCAGGACGTGGGCACCAACTCTCTGCGCTCCTACCAGCTGAGCGCCAACGAGCACTTCATCCTGAACATCCAGACGCGCAACGACGGGAGCAAGTTTGCCGAGCTGGTCCTGGACACCCCTCTGGACCGGGAGCAGCAGAAAAAGCACGAAATGGTTCTGACCGCCTTTGACGGCGGGTCTCCGGAGCGCTCCGGGACGGCGCTGATAACTATTACGGTGCTCGATGCCAACGATAACGTGCCTGTATTCGACCGCTCCGTTTATCGAGCGAGTCTGGTCGAGAACGCGCCGAGGGGGACGTTGGTGCTGAAACTGAACGCCACAGACTTGGACGAAGGCTCGAACGGGGAGGTCACATATGCGTTCAGCGGACACGCACCCCTCAAGGTGCGCGAACTGTTCACCGTGGACCCCTATATGGGCGAGATCCGAGTGAAGGGCATCGTGGACTACGAGAAAGCCAGTGTCTATGAACTGTACGTGCAAGCGAAGGACAGGGGACCCTCGGCTGTCGCCGTGCACAGCAAAGTGCTCGTGGACATACTGGATGTGAACGACAACGCGCCCGAGGTCATCCTCACATCTGTGTCCACTCCTGTCCAAGAAGACGCGCCGCCGGGAACGGTGATCGCTGTCATCAGCGTCATGGACCGCGACTCCGGAGAAAACGGCAACGTCGACTGTCAGATTCCGAACAACGTTCCCTTCCAGCTCCATTCATCCTTTAAAAACTATTACACTCTGGTGACGAGCGAGTTCTTGGACAGAGAGTCCGTGTCCGAGTACAACATCACGCTCACAGCCCGAGACTTGGGCTCTCCTTCGCTGTCGACCAGGAAAACCATCCTCGTGCAAGTGTCTGACATTAACGACAACCCCCCGCGGTTCTCGCAACCTTCATACACTGTTTATGTGACCGAGAATAACGCTCCGGGCGCTTCCATTTGCTCTGTAACTGCGTTCGACCCCGATTCAAACCAGAACGCCTATCTGTCCTATTCTATCCTGGAGGGTCAGATCCAGGGCATGCCGGTGTCCACTTACGTCTCGATCAACTCCGATAACGGGAACATCTACGCGCTGCGCTCTTTCGACTACGAGCAACTTAGAAACTTTCAGATTCTGGTCCAGGCGCAGGACGCCGGCTTCCCCCCTCTCGCGAGCAATGTCACGGTCAACGTCTTCGTGTTGGACCAGAACGACAACGCACCTGTCATTGTCTCCCCCCTGCCTAAAAACGGCACCGTGGCCACGGAGGTGGTCCCGCGGTCGGTGGACGCTGGCTATCTTGTCACCAAGATAACGGCGCTGGACGCGGACGCGGGGCAGAACTCCCGGCTGTCCTATCAAGTGTTGCAGGCGACGGACCCGGGGCTGTTCAGCGTGGCTCTGTACACCGGGGAAATCAGGACCATCCGCCGCCTGATGGAGAAGGACGCAACGAGACACAGACTGGTCATTTTAGTCAAGGACAACGGACAGCCGCCGCTCTCTGCCACTGTCTCCATTGTCCTCACGGTGGTGGACAGCGTGCCCGAGTCGCTGTCAGATTTCGGAGACCTCACACTCAGCCCGCAGCCCCCCTCGAACCTCGCTCTCTACTTGATCGTGTCACTGAGCACGATATCTTTAATCTTCTTGGTGGCTATCATCGTGCTGGCCGCGGTCAAGTGCTACAAGGACAGGGAGACCCTCAGCGGCTATAACCTGCCCCCATTAGCCTGCTGCTGTTGCGGGGGCTTTCAGCCCGAGCCGCCCCCAGAGGTGTTCAAAAAATCCAACCTCAACCTGCAGATTTCCTCCTCCGCGGCCAAAGTCCCCACGAACTGTATGGAGGTGAATGGAAATAGCAGTTTATCTCAGTCGTATTGTTATAAAGTGTGTCTGACCCCAGAATCCGCCAAAAGTGACTTTATGTTTCTGAAGCCGTGCAGCCCGAGCAGCACACCGAGGAACAACGAGGCGAAGAGCGCGGAAAACTCGTGGAACGCACAAAGCCGGAGCGCATCTGTGAACAACGGAGCGACCACTCCGAACGAGGTACCCAGCCATCAGCATGCAGTATGAGACAGCGGAGCGCGCACCGGTCACATCCGACAGCCCGTCCCTCGGACTGGCGCGATGAAAATCAATCTAGTCGATAAGAATTTGAAGAGTGACATTCTGGCATGAAGGTCAAATCTTGGTTTAAACTCAACTTGAGCGAAAAAGCTGACGAAAAGTCACGTTTCTTTCCTCCCCTCTCCTCTATTTTTAGCGGGCTGCTCATTGCGCATAATTGTGGCAATAATTGCGCTGCCTATAGTAATGTTTTTCACCTGGGAAATGAAATGAGACGGCGCAGGATGACATTTTAATTGACATGTTAATGAAAGTGAGAAGACTCATCCTGCGAGGAGCATATGCTGCGCAAGAAGCGTGTCTGACAATGAAGTGAGATGTCAATTACTGGGCGGAAGAAGGGAAAAAATGGGATGTTCAGGTTCAAGCTGACTGCTCTGCTCAGTCTTGGTGACAATTCAGACAGTGCACAATTAATTCCTGAAGTAATTATAATAGATTGTCGCCCGTCCACGCCGTTCGCTGTCACGCTTTTCTCGCAGCGACACAGCGCGCACACCTGCTTGCTGCACATCTACCTGAGTTGGAATGAGAAAAAAGAGAGTCAAGGTTAAAAACGTCACGGACAAGGTGAACGGCAGATGTTTCAATCAGGTTCAGACTATCCTTGTTCAATCAGCCTGATGCTCGACACGCCTTCCTCGTCTCAAACTAACAATATAGGACAGATTACCTCACTAACTAAGCCTCAAGGGCACGAGCGACCGAACCATTATACTCTACACAATGTGGCGTATTCGCAAGGGGTACAGAGGAGGGGACGATAAGGGCGGAGGGGGGGGGGGGACTCATTATTGATGAAAAATGGCAAATAGCTGGTTTTGGGGGAGACAGTGGAAGACATCGAGTGTGGAGGGGGCAAGGAGAAGGAGGGGAGTACAAGGACACGGCTGGACTGAGACGTGGACAGCCTGTAGATCGGCCCCGATGTTGTCCTCTGAATGTGAGGAGAGAGGAGGGGTGAGAGAGGGAGGGAGGAGAGAGAGAGAGAGAGCGAGAGAGATAGAGAGAGAGAGAGAGAGAGAGAAAGAGAGAGAGAGAGAGAGAGAGAGAGAGAGAGGCGGCTTCATATTTGTCGAGGCAGGGTGAAATAGAAGAAGGGGGAGAAGGACACAAACGGGGGGAAGTGGGGGGGTGGGCGGTATATGAGGCAGGATGTCTACACCGGTGTTTTCTAATCCTAATAGACGGAGCAGTAGACCGTAAATGTGTGCGCCATGCTAATTCCCGTCCCCTTCCTTTCATCAAGACTCACCCTGACAAAGACTCGTGGTCTCCATGCCAGACTATAACAGGCAGACGGAGAAATGTCACTTCGGTCACTGACACACACACACACACACACACACACACACACACACACACACGCACGCACGCACGCACGCACGCACGCACGCACGCACCTCCGGCCACACAAGAGGGATTTCGAGGTCACGGTGATTGTTCCGCCTGCAGCCATATACTCCTCCAGGAGAAAGTGTCCTTCCTGTGAATAATTGGTTCCACCAATTCACCCGGTGATGTCCCTCAGCGTACCCACTCGAGTCGTCACGAGGTCGTCAGTGACATATAAAATACCAATCACAAGGCAAACTATCTGAGCGGTACAAAAGGCAAGCGCACAGGCCTGCTTAACTTGATGAACTGAAGGTGAAAAGGGAGATTAAATACACAGCCGAGCGTGAAAAACACAAGCGACAGGTGCGTGAATGGGTGCCACAGTAAATATATTTATATATTTATTTATAGGCGTGCAGAGCCGCGCTGGGTTGTGCACTTGCAGCTGCGAGGCCGGAAACTTTTCAAGGCTCTCTGTGAGACTTTTAATTAAAAACCTTGCTCGAGGAGCGTCAAGCAAATATTAATGTAAAATGATGCATAAAATCCACAAAACAATGACGTGTGTAATTTTCTTAATTTCCTCCCTGGCACGGTTTCCTTTGAAGATTAAAATCATGTTTCGTTTCATCCCGGTGGGGTTCTAATTGGTTTTTGTGCGTAGTTGGCGAGGAGAGTATTTTGAATACCGATTCTAATAATACGCTTACGTCGCACTCTCCTTGTTAACAACTTGAGGTGAATTAATAGAGCGTGCAATCCATAGCACGAGACTCAAACCAGGAATAAACATCACTCCGTGGCGCTTTCCTTCACCCTTCCCGCTGCGCCGCAGAGGATTAAAGCCAAACTATGTGACAGGCGAGGCGTCGCTGAAGGCAACAAGCCCCTCTGCTTGTAAACTGCGTGTGTTCTGTCAAACAGCCACAAGGCGGCAGCCACGGTCCATCTGAAAACAGACAAGTCTCCATTTCAGGACAGAATATGGGAGGCAGCTCAGCGATCACTAGAAGAGGTCCAAAACTTTCAGTTCAGGCCATTTAAAAGGGAGAAATACGCTCAGTTAAAAGAGTCGAAATATATTTCAAACCCCCAAACAATCTCAATTAATTCCCATTGTTGTTTCTCTGCAGCTCAAGCAGCCTAACACAGACTGGACGCTCACCAAGAATCAGAACTCCTCCATTAAAAGGTAACGTCTTTGGCTTCTGACACCTGAAGCCAATCAGTTGTTGTTGTTTTCCTGCCGTCCTCAATCCAACGAGCTTTCTTCGTGAAAGACGATAATCCATTTCGTTTGTGAACAATCCATCTGGCGCGACTCTATTTACTGACTGTCCACTTCCACACATGATCTGATATATCATCTGCCCGCATCTTGTCTGTAGTTACAACTCGATCAACATGGATGGCACCCTGATGAGGAAAGCCATGCATGCAGACCCAGAAAACTATGTCACCTCCATGGCGCCTGGACAGTACTGGACCTGGGGGACACACATGAGAGGCATGAAAGGTAAGAGGGGCCAGATCAGCTTCCCAAACCACTCACATTTAAGAGTGACATCATCGCCAGCATCAGGGACTTTATTCTTACTGCTGATGTCTGGAGTTGTTCTTTTTTTTCCGCTAAATCCTGCGATTTGTCCTTTACTTAATTTGTTGGCGCGCGCTCACCTCATTTCCTGGACCACCACTCGAAGCATATTCAGCATCAATACAGCTTTGTTAGGGAATTTTTGCTGCTGATCTCTTCTTTTGTTGCATGTAATCGTTTATTGTCCTCATTGCGAAGCACTGAACCTGGATTTGCATCAGTACTATGCAATTTTAAAAAGCACTGCAGGAGTGAGTCAATATTGCATATTAAGCGGCGGGTTCTCTTCTCCTTCTTCCCCTTCGCCGCATTTTTACAGACTACAAGATGTCTCCCTCACCCAGTGGGATCCCCTCCCGCCCTTGGACTCCTCGCTGCACACCTCCACCTCAGCAGCAGCAGCCGTCCATCCCAGCCCACCCGCACCCGCACCCGCACCCGCACCCTCATCCGCACCCACACCCGCACCCGCACCCGCACCCACCGCCTGACTACCACCACAACGTGTACATCCCCGGGACGCCATCAGGCTTCTGCACCCTGAGGCCCACTGTGCAGCGCAGCGAGCTGGACGTCCACAACTCCTTCTCTACTTTTGGCAAGAAGCGACGTCTGCAGATGTCCCCCCAGGGAGAGGCTGCCATGATAAATAATGACCTGTACAACGACTGACGCGCCGTCGGCTGCCCGACGAGATGATTTCAGTGATGGATAAGCTCATATGAAAACAGAGCAGCAGACCATTCAGTGCATAAATTGATGAACCTACAATTTCTAAGTGGTATGACAAAAGTGAAGGACTGCTTCATCGGTGAAAAAAGTCTTCAAAAAAAATCAAATGGACAATCTGTTTAGGGTGGGCTGGAGTCTGTTGGCTATTCGTAAGATACATCACAGCAACGTCATCAATGTACGTGTTTTTATTATTGTTGTTGTTATTATTATTATTTAGACAATCAACGCGGAGCTGGAGTTGCATCCAAAATGTTGTGGAAAAACATTGGCGGGTGGGAATTTGCACATCCTTATGAATTTATATTTTTTGGTCTCATGACAAAGAAATAAAGTGTTTTTATTTGTTGTCTGTTCGCTAACAGAGCTTGTGTGAATATGGCAAATAGTATGTTGATGTATATGCAAGCTGCACCATGACACAGACTACTGTAAAGATGGGGGAGTCTTCCTCCACACATGTACTGTATACATTTATGGAAAATAAAGTATTTTTTGCATAGGGTCTTCTTCATGTCTCCCAAACATGCTGGTGGGAAGGGCCGAACTCCATCCAAGAGCGTGCTGCGGTCCACATGCGCCAGCGCAGACTGCGTGGGTCTCCATGCAAAAGCTCATTGGGAGGAGAGTTTCCTGGATCTATGTTCAATCAGCCTGAGTCAATTATTTTCCGGGGTGAGGAAAGTTCCACAGCTACTCTTACAGGGGGCGGAAAGCTTTTCGCCGTGGTAAGCTGTTTTCCACGGTGAGGAATAAACATAGTAAAATGCTAACATATGCTAATTGGAGTGCTTGCATTTCCATTTGCCCGCAGAGAATAGTGGGGTTCATTAACTGAACAAACAGAACCTCCTCTCTCGAAATATCACTTTAATTAAGACCACGAACACGAATACAAGCATCGTGGGGGGAAAGGGAAAAGGGGGAGGGGCGGGGTGTTACTCCAAATGCCACACCTGAATGTGAGCCAGGGGCCCTGTGGCTTCCCTCTCTCTCTTTTTCTGTGCCCTTTTACATCTTTCTTCTCAGGGAATTAGTTCCTAGCATCAACAGATGAGAGCTGGCCACTGGCCAAAAATGAGCAGGGTAATTAGGTCGTCCTATGGCTCAGATTGAAAATAATTTCGCTAATCAGGAAACTGCCGTCCGTGGAGAGCGTGGGGGGAGCAGGCTAACCTTCTCTGCGGTAGGTGATCCCCGGAGACGGCTGAAGGGGCAGCCATATGTAGGTCAGCGCGGGATATTTCGAGATGGCTGAGAGCAGGAACGTATGTTTTTTTTCTTCTTCTCTCCAAGCAGCTCGTGAGAAGAACTTTAAAGTTACAGAATGTTCCGAAACACCAGGTTTATGATTATTAAAGGAACAAGCTTCAGACTCGCAGGATGGGGGTCATTATTTCACACTAACGCTGAATTTGCAGCCATATAACAAACGATGTCGCGCTCAGAGACACAATGTTCAGCAAAAGGAGAGTCGCGGCGCTCGTCGGAAGTTATCGCGCGGGGAGCTGTCCACTGACACAGTGCTGAAACCCGCGGTGACCTGTGGCGCTCCTTCATCCAGCTGCAACACTCACAGTCGTCCACCAGAGGGCACAGTTAATGCAACTCAATGGAAACCGATGCAGCGTGCTGAGTTTGAAAAACGCTACGAACACTGTCAGTATGTCACTCGTGGGCGTTCAAAGGGAAAGGTCAACCGACCTTTCCCGGACATATGTGATTTTCTTGAGTTCTGACAAACATAAATAAACAAAGAAATGAAAAAAGCAGAGGTTAAAGTTAAAAAAAAGCCCACAGATTTTGATGTTTATGAGCAAAAAAGAAAATTCAGGAAAATAGAAATGATTTGAATTTACAAAAAACTTGAAAAAAGACTCCAAATGTATTCCATCCCAACACGAAGCATGTTCATTAAATAAAATTGAATTGCTGTTCGAAAGAGAAGCAGGAAATGTGGCCACTCTGTGAGAATTCATTGACGCAATCCCTCATTATTGATCAAAGCAAACTTTTAAGAGCGTAAAAAGTACTTATAGCTTATGATCTAGGAGTGTTGAAATTGTGATAAATCATCGTTTTCACCAAATCACATTCGATACACTACAAACATGCCGGTGCAAATTTGGAACAATAAAATATTTCCCCAGCAGAGGACATCGTTGAGTAAGGTTCATTAACTGTCAAACTCAGTGTGCAGCAGATGGAGATTCATTTACAGCTTTAACATTAAAAATGTGAAGCCAAGAAGATGTTTTTTAAATGACAGTATTGTCAGAAGGGATGTTCAGAGCTTGAGACATTTCCACGCAGAGGGAATTCCCAAAAAATGGCATTGCTCTTAATAGCATGAGAAAAATAATGTTGATAATAGTAAATAAAATTGTACCAATAAATTGGGTTGCACCAATGCAATTAATAAGCCCTGTTGTGTTACTGGCATTGCAGCATTGTGCCTTAAGGTGTCGATTACCTCAAATAAACGTGAGACCACGTCTCTTCTTTCTTGAAAGTCGGTGTAACACTGCTTGCAAAAAATGGCTGCAGTATTAAAGCACATCACGGTCACACGGGGTCGCTATTGACCACTGAAGTAAAATGCTTCTTATTGCTTCAATTTATGACACACCTATTCATGAGGGGTGCAGGACACACTGCTTTGAGGAAGACATGCTTTTATTTTACATTTTGGACAGAATGTTTACTTCGTGGTCACTCCTCCCTCAAGGCTTTCCATAGATTTCGTATCAGAGTTTAGAAAAAAATATAGAAGCATTATTCACGTCCTCCTGGAATCTGGATTAATTCTTTCTGTGGAGATGAAGATGAAATTTCACAGCGCTGTCTTTGTCCTGTGCGCCGTCTGGCCCGCTGCTTTGTGCGTGACACGGTACTCCATTGCGGAGGAGATGGAAAGAGGCTCTGTTGTGGCGAATCTCGCAGCGGATTTGGGACTTGATCTCGGCAGTCTGGCTCAACGGGAGGTAAAACTTGATATCTTCACCAGCAAAAAGTATTTAGATTTTAACAAAAAGACCGGGGAGCTGTATATAGTGGAGAAGATGGACAGGGAGTTTCTTTGTCCGGCCAAATCAACATCCTGTTTTTTAAAGCTTGATTTTATCATCGAAAGCCCTTTGCGCATCTTTAACATTGAGCTGGGCATAACAGACATAAACGACAACGCTCCGCATTTCCGACGAGACAGAATCGAGCTGGACGTTTCAGAGTCGGCTTCACCCGGGGAGAGGTTCTCCCTCCCCAACGCTGTAGACCCAGATGTTGGTACAAATACGATTAAAACGTACAGGCTGAGCGCCAGTCAACATTTCACGATTGAAATCCAAACGGGCAGCGACGGGACTCAGTATGTGGATTTGGTTTTGACCAAGTCTTTAGACAGAGAGGAAAACGCCGCCCACAATTTAATCCTGACAGCGGTGGACGGCGGAGTACCTGTGCGCTCTGGCACGGCCAGTATCCTTGTGCGCGTGCAGGACACGAACGACAACCCGCCTCGGTTCGATAAACAAATTTACACCATCGATATGACAGAAAATTCCCCGATAGGAACCTTAGTCCTGAAACTGAACGCGACAGATCTCGACGAGGGTCCCAATTCTGAGATCGTGTATTCATTCACCCTGTACACGTCTGAGAAAACACAGGCTGTCTTTGCGCTGAATTCAAACACAGGTGAGATCACTGTGAAGGGAACGATAGACTACGAAGATATGAAGTTTTATGAAATGCACATTGAAGCCAGAGACAAGGGAACATATCCCCTGCTAGGGCAGTGTAAAGTAGTCGTCAATGTGACCGACATGAACGATAATTATCCAGAGATCACCGTTCAGTCAGTCAAGAATACAGTGGACGAGAACATACCGGTAGGAAGCGTCATTGCACTCGTCGGCATAAGTGACCGAGACACTGGTCAGAATGGGAAAGTGAGCCTGTCGATTCATCAGTCCATGCCCTTTATTTTGGAGGAGTCAGCAGATAGACCGATGCATTACAAGCTCATGGTGTCTGAGCCCCTGGATCGAGAAAAAGTGCCTGAATATGACATCATGCTCATTGTAACGGATGCAGGAAAACCTCCTCTATCTGACAATGAAACAATAAGTGTGCACCTGCTGGATGTCAACGACAACGCGCCTCAGTTCCCGCAGTCCTTTTACACCATCCGTGTGATGGAGAATAACGCACCAGGGGCCCTGCTCAGCTCGCTGACGGCGTTTGACCCCGACCTCCACGAAAACCAGTATCTGGTCTACTTCATCATCGAGAAGGAGATCGCCAACACCTCCATGTCCATGCTGTT
>JASSRZ010034503.1:0-15827 GCA_032164315.1 Malacoctenus gilli | reverse complement strand
ATCCATCCATCCATCCATCCATCCATCCATCCATCCATCCATCCATCCATCCATCCATCCATCCATCCATCCAGAACAGCTTTTAACAGGTCTCCATACGATGAAAGCTATCTTTGAAACGACCCCTGTCACTTACACCATTTCCGGGGGAATCCCTCTGCAGGCACGAGGGAAACTAACAAACTGAACCCTGAGCATCATTCAGATTTTCACATCACCATGGAAACGCTATGGATTAAAATATGTCATCCCTTTTACTGTCTTTCCTGGTTTTGGTGCCCAGTCCCTCAGTCTTGGTGACTCGCCATATCTGGCAGTTTTTGGCAGAGTGGTATACCTGTGTAGATAGTCTCACAGCTCTGTGTGGTTGTGAGTAATATGTGTTACATAAGACTATATGCTTTACAGGCACAAGGCTTAGAAAAAGGCAGCAGATGTTCACCGGGAAACAGTCGTTTATGTAATCTGAGAGTATTTGTTTGGAAGGGAAAGCCTGGAACCTGGATTTGATTGAAGGAAAATGGGATTCCTCAATGCAGCGTCCAAACATAACCCGAACAGCAGTCAGAAGCACCTACATGGCAAACCATGGAGCTGCCAGGGATGGAAACACTGACAGGACACCAGTCAGAACAAAAGATAAGGAATGCATGAAAACGTGATACGTAAAAAAAGTTTACTGCTGACATGGCCGTCGTACGGCTGCATCTGAAACTGCCCTGGCGAGCGAGTGTACACAACTGCGTCACGTGTCTCTCATCTGACTGCTCCAGAGCTGCCAGTCTGGGATTCCTCTAGTCTGAAGCCAAAAGTCACAGCAGAACCACAATTGTTCAAAGTGAAAGCGGCAAGTCTGATAATCAGGTTGTGACACATAAGTGTGCGTGTTGGGAGTGGGTGACAGCATGTCGAAACACTGGGACCATGTGGAGGGTGTGGCAGGTGTTATAGATCTACTCACTCCCATATTCTTCCTTAGACATCAGTGGCACTGGTGTGTTGCACTGATCAGAGTTTCAGTTCTGCTTGAACACATCAAGAAGTTACCAATGGATGGTTTGGAGAGTGAGAAGGTTTGTTAGTGGGGGGGCTTTGCTCTGACAGGACAGCCGGTGAAGATGCCATGGGAGGAGCAGGGAACCATCTGGCATTGAGACATCCTCACGGCGGCACTTAAATGCAAGTCGTGATCGCAGAGTTCCACAACTCAAGCGTGGGGGTGCAGGAGGAGAGAGTCGGTCCCTGTGGGGAGGGATGCTGGCTTTAAATGCACTGACAGTCTCTGTGATTGTGAACTGGCGTACCAACGCCACAACAAGTTCACATCAGAACAATGAGTCTGTAAATAATCAGTCTGTTGTCGAGGCAAAATATTTTCATTCTTTCAAAATAAGGTCTATTTTCAGACGGTTGTTCTACTTGCTTCACATGACATAATCAGGCTATTTATCATTTTGCGTGTGTGTTTGCATGCGTGGGTGTGTGTGTGTGTGAGTTCATTTAGCTGTCAAGCATTCTTGCCTGAAGACTTCAGGCATTAACAATATCCAAGTACGTGTTGAAGATGATGCTTTGGACCTCAGTGGCTGCTTCTATTTATAGCAGATATTAGATGAGAGAATCTACAGCGATGCTGGGTAGGAGAAGTCAACGAAATTTGATTTGTGGAGTGAAAGTGTCATTAATAAAAAAAAGCAAAGAGAGAAACTGAAGCTAATTCCTTTCAAATCTCTAATTAGACTCACCCTTTTAAGTTTCAGAACAACCGGCTGATTTATGCCTGCAGTGTTGTTATACTTGTGTCGAGGTGAATCATTTGGATGGAGTCTTTTTTGAAGTGACCTGCTCAGTCATCCCAGATCTTGGTGGCCCCCCCCCCCCGGACAGTAAGCCAATTCGTCCTCAGGTAGAGATGACGTGAAAGGTCCTGTGGATGGGAGCTTTTCATTACATTGTTCAAAATATTTTTTAGATGCTTACACGTTCTTCAGAAGGAAACCATGAAGTTATGTGTTGGCTACAAGTAAGAGCAAGTTTGTTGATTTGTGATAAGAACACAGAAGTGTTAATAGAGCCTGCTCTTGTGAAATATGTATGGAGCATTAATCCTGTGATAATTTCCCTTAAGCCTTCTCATGATTGCCATGCTTTGATTTTGCACTGCTGCAGTTGACGTGTTCAACCAGCAGATTTCACTGTTGTATCACTCAAAGGTGCTGTGAGTTTGCTGGTAGAGAGATGCGCATGGTGTAACTGGCGAATAAGAGGGAGAGTGTGAGGATGGGTGCTCGCCTGAGTGCGTGTGGGTAGGCGTGTGCATGCGTTTACCTGGATTCAGGCGGTGTAGCCTTATTATTCAGAATAATCTTAATTTAATTTCAGGTTTGGCAACCATCAAACATTCACAATTTTTTTTCCAGCACAGGTTAAATGGTTATGGAAAAACCTGACCTTTTTTTTAATTAAAGTGAAAATAATTAAAATTATATAGGTGAATATTAAATGAAACGAATGTGTGCAGCCACTGCCGATGTCGACAAATTCTACAATGTGTTTTAATTGTAAATCTTCCAAGCTGAAATCATTTCAGATGACAGCTTGTTTTCCTTTTAACTTTGCTTCTCAAAGTTACCTTCCTTCTGCCATTGCTCACAAGCCTGAGACCCCATCAGAAAAGACTGAAAAAGGTCTAAAATGCTTTTCAGCCAGCCTTCCTGTCCTGTACAGACCCTGCCATTTTCAGGAACGTTTTCATTCACACAAACCAATTTTAGATGAAAATGGTGTAGTACATCTACCAGGCCTATAGGTGGGACATGCACACAAAATTCAACTGATTATCACACAAAGAAAGAAAAAAAATTAGTTGTAAAGAACAGATATTGATTACAATGAAATGCCACGTTCATGTGGAGCAATTAGGAAGCACGACTTGTGCCTTGGATCGTATTTGCTTTCAAGAAAAAGAAAAAATCTTGAAGCGTGCTCGCCAGTAGGCAGATATCACACTCCTGTGACCCTCCTTCTACCCAGCACAGAAGTGAAGTAATGGAATAAAAAACCACATGAGTAAAATAGATGAATAAAAGTGAAACTTTGGTATTCAAGTAGATTTCATGTCATGCCAAGTTTGCTCTTCACAAACAAAACAGACACAGCATAACCTATGCTTTGCACGCTACTTGTAAAGCATAAAGTCCAAATAACCTACAACAGTAGCAGCCTGTTGTACTGGTGGTTCTCCATCACAAGTACCTGACATCTGGCAGTTAAGGAAGTTGATGCTACTGCTCAGGAGTGATGTGCAGGTGAAGGTACATCTCATATGTTGCATATTAAAAACAACAACCTAAAAGAACTTATCGATGATCCTTCAAAAGTGCCTTTATTGAAGAAACTATTTGCTGATGTAAAACGAGTCAAACATTGGACGTGTTAAAAGGTGTTTTCAGTCAAATGTCACCATTCTGTCTTCATACTGCTTTTTTTGTGGAGTGATGGTATTCACGCTGTTTCAGCCAAAGTGGACATACTGTATCCCTCTGAACAGATGAGTTTTTATAAGCTACTTTGGCCAAAAAAAAGAATCTTGAGCCTTTATTATTGTTTACTGGTGAAATTTCAAGACGCAATCAAGTGTGCATTACACCTACATGAGCTCGCTGCAGCAGCGGGCCGTATGGCTTCATTCCTGGTGCTCCCGTCTCTTGGCACTGGTTCAGTGAATGTAGCAGCAAGTGCAGATGGGTGGCAGCCAGGTTGCAGTCAGGAAACCTGCTGGCATCGCAGTGCTCACTTGGCAAATTGTCCATTTCAGTGTGTGTGTACGTGTTCACCTGGCACAAGAGTGAGCACCCCCACCCCCCACTGAGTGATTTTAATATTTTACCTGGCTTGAGCGTTGTCCCATGGACTGGGCACAGTCAGTCTGAGGGGCATGATGCTCTGAACTCAGGAAAGGGGTTTCTTTTAGGCTGGGGATGAAACCCAAACTAAAAGCATTTCATTGAACTCGATGGAGAGGACCCATCAATCCAACTGCCAAAGTTTGAGCCCAATGCTGGCAGCTGGAGTCACTCCCACTCGTCAACACCAAAGACAAACAAGTGCTTGACTGGCTCCTCTTTGACAACCTCAAAACGAAGCAACACCAGCAATTGTATGCAATGGCTGTGTGTTGTTTAGGGGAATCCAACATTGTCTATTTGACACCGTTGCTAATATTTGAACACTGAATTTTTTTTACAGCGCATCATATGGCACCCATACCACCTGCACCATATGCCACCCATATCACTCTCACCAAACACCACCCACATCACCCAACATTTGCCCCATATCCTGTGGTCTGTGAAGCCAACGTTGTTCCCACTAATGAGAGGAAAAAAGGGAAAAACTGGGTCAGAGACCGTTCACAGCATGTCTGCTTGAATGATGCAGTGTCAAATGATCAAAATGAACCAAATGATCACATTAGCAACTGCTTGTCTTCTGAAAAGCTGCCGGGTGAACTAAGAACAAGATGGCACACTTGACGGATAACACAGGTCGGAGAAATAGCATTGGTGTTTTGAAGAATGGAGCCAAAGCAGAAAGACGATCCAGTCATGTAATTGTCAACTTATCAAAAGTCATACATGAGTTGAAATACTCATTATAAAACCTTTATGTAAAGGGTGGCAAGTGCGGCCCCAGTTGCAGCAAAGAGAAAGCGAGGGAATCTGGATACCTGGGGGCACTCTGGGCTCCCTCTCAACGCACTCTTGCGATGCCCGGACCACCCAGTTAGGGGCTGAGATGTTGACTCTGCACCCTCCAACCAACGTCTCCGCTCCTCTAATGCAAATTTACAGCCAGTAGCTTCTGATTCCTCACTCTATAGTTTATTTTAGTAATGATTGGGTGTATTTTACTGTGTATATTTGGAGTGATCAAATTATTTGTGAGTAAGGAGTCCATTCTTGGGAAGGATTTGTGTGAGAGGAAAATATATTTGACTCTCAAACTATCTTTTGTACTCTTAATATTGTTTCTTGAGCTTTGGACTGTGGGGAAATCTCCTCCAAAGGGGTTCTTGGTGCCCTTCGTTCCGACCCTCCAACCTCTCCGAGGTTCCTCTCAAGTTACCAGAACTCTGCCTTCAAGTGCCCCATTACGTTTTTCTCTTCCCCAGCAGCTTCTATTATTAAACCAGCCACAAGGTGGTGAACACAGCGCGAGCAGGAGGCAGTGTGCATCGCAGAGGTGGGAGTGAGGGAAGAGGAGATGGGGGGAACGTTTCAAGATGAAGGAACGAAAATAGAAAGAGGGAAAGTGTGGGATCGTCTGGAGAGGAAGCCGATGGCACAGGAGTGTCTGGCGGGCTGCCAGGACTGGATGAGTAGACGCTGGAGAGAACTTTGGGGGGGGACCCCCCCCCCTCTATAATCAGGTACTGCCTCAGGCCTCAGCCTGTGCAACAGCAAAAGTTGGATTGAAACTGGAGAAGATGAAGGGGAGTGATGCTGCTGATGCTGTTGGAATAAGGCTGCTTACAACTCCTGGAAATGTGAATGCTGACAAACAGGATGATTCCAGAGTTCACACAGGAACTGAATAGGTGATGCTAAGGACTGTGCAGGTTGTACAGTCCAGAAACAAGCAGGTGACTATTGTCAGACTGAGCTTTGTGTGTATGTCTGGTATGAATGCAGGTTTATGTATATCTGAACAGGTACTCTAGGTGTATGTTGATAAATATATCTTTTTGGGAGGCATTTGGAATTAGATCCCAGATTGAAAGGCTACAGCATAACTACATATAGAGATGAACTGCAATTGTTTTTATCCATAGAGGAAATACAGGTCTGCACGACAAATGACAGTGATGTTTGAAAGCCATCTTTCATCAAATCTAAGTTCTTCAAAACTCTTCCATCTGCATAGTTTGGTTACCAATGGCTACCAACATTGATGCTCTAAAACAACACAGATTTAAAGTGCAAGCTGACCGTTGGGACATTGATTGTAATCAATATTCCTGTGTACTTGCATCCTGTACATTTGTACGTGCGTGTGTGCTTGCGTGTGTGTGTGTGTGTGTGTGTGTGTGTGTGTGTGTGTGTGTGTGTGTGTGTGTGTGTGTGTGAAGTTTGACATGATTCAGACTCATGAATCTCACTTTTATCTGAACTGAACATGACTGGAAGACAACGTGTTGCCTCAAACCTAATACATAGAGTCCAGGTGTATCAGCCTCCTCTGAATCATCAGAATGTAATTGTCTCTGCTACCAGTCTGAATTGAAATTGTTTGATTGTTCCTCATACTTTTCCATAGAAGCTGGGTGAAAAGATGAGATTTTGTTGAAATAAGCCAGACTAACATCCCGTTCCATCCGACCGATCCAGATTTAGACCTTCCTGAAACTGTATTCTTGTGTTATCGGCCTATCGCTGGAGGACTCGGAGGCAAGAGCGATGAGGAAAGCCTGCTCCAAGACAAAGGTCACCGCTCTCTGCAGTCGAAGCGCACTGAGAATATTTTAGCAGCAGCTTTTGCCACAGGGTTCTCTCCCCACACAGCTCCTCTGCGGGTCTGGGTGAAAATACAGCCGGCAGATGTGATCCTCGGAGACAAAGCGTCTGATTGGGTTGGCGCTGCAATTCAAACGGATCTTATCGGGATAATAAAGGTTTGTTGTCTCTCTGCCGTGCTTCACCGCAGCCTCAGTAGGAACAACACTTATTGCTAGCCTTCAGTTGTCATAGTAAATGTAGTAACTTCTCTCCTACTATTCACCTCTAACACCTACGATCCCTGAATACACCTTCGAGAAATTTTTCCCTGAAGTTGGATTTGAACATGAATGCAGAACCAGTGATGTTGGTGGACCATTTTCATTGATTAATTAATTATTAACAACTTAACCGGTCTGTATAACCGAGATCTGAGCTCAGTGGCTTTGCGTGAACTGATGTGAACAGTTGTCACTGTCATATTTGGGAAGACAATTTCATTTGCACTCATACTACACAGTGAGATGAAGCTATGGTAAAGTCCCTGGGTGAAGCTGGGGAGGTAGTGTTATTTCAGGCTGGCTGGTGCCCCCCATACCTGGACTGGTTTGCTGGTCCAAAGGTGCCTTTGCTCTGTCTTCCTCTAATGTGGGATTAGCTCCATGTGACCCCCTTGCGTTGCAAACAAGAGAAGATAATTCCACACATTATGTTGTTTTTAAATGTAGCGTGCAGTTTGCGGCCCACGTGGAAAATAATGCCCATGTTGGCATGGCTGCCTTGAGCTGGTGCCACAATTACTGATCCTGAAGATAAGATCAACCCAAATTAACAACTCGTACTGAGAGGCATCCCATCCCCTGGCTCTCTGCTGGTTCCATCTATTAGACTACTTCTCTCATTTGTTGCCTACAAATGCTCTTACAATATACTTGTGATGTCACTCATGATGTAATTGTTAGTTAATCGCCCTAAATGTGAGCACAATAGCTTTGGGCACGCTTGCAATTAGGGGAGCGCTATTAAGGGTCTAAGTAGATCAAACCCAAATGCATTGTGGGATGTGATAAACTCTTGTGCCCCTGATGGTCACAGGTTGAGTGTGGCTCCCTTTCCATTTTCCTGACCCCGGTTCACTTCCCTGTCTCTGTTGCATACTCCTATTAAATAAGGTAGGCTGGGTTTCATGGCAAACATGCAGAATGCAGTTCTGGTGATCATTCTGTCCTACAGCAAACACCAGCCTGCCAAGATGCAGAATGTTTCTCCTTCCAATCATTCGGCTCTCTTCGAACATGCGTGACGGGAACTTAAGCCAGATTCCTGAAAGGTTCGCATTAGCTGGAGCTTCTTCCTGCCACCGACCGTCCTGGACAGAAGGTTCGCGAGTTTGTGTAACAGAGGGCTTCCTTCACCGTGACAACTGTCCGTCTGCTTCTCGCACCAGCTTGCTTGTCACTCCGTCGCTGCTTCTGTGGCGACAGCTAACCCATGGAGTATCGATACCTTTGCTGTCAGCCCATAACCTGATAGGACTGGCTTTGACCCCCCTCCCCACAATCAGGCTAAAGTGGTACCACAGGTTTTTTAATTCAACCACTCAACTGCATACACACGCAAAGGAGACCCCTTGGTCTTTTGGTCTAAAGCCGGTGAAACTCAATGGTTGCGACCTAAGGGCCAGTCCAGGCACCCAGTGGGGTGAAACTCGGCACAGTGAGCTCACTTTTGTACCACTTTTCAGCCACCAGTCCACGTTTCTTGCATCAAAACATGCGAGTTGTCCTGACGGACAGAAGTGTGCGTTCCCTATTCAGCTATAAAACTCAGTGAAAGTGTGACGGAAATGATGATTCAATGATGTGCAGACATCACTTTGAGGAAAAGTAAGGACTTTTCACTCATTTGATGTGTGTGTTGGCTCCAAAAGTCGATCAGAACTTGACGTTTATGATGAAAACAAATTAAAATGCTGCTTGTCGCATTTTGCTTGCATTATTACTTTTTAGCGGAAAATCTATATATATCTTTGCAGTATTCATTATGTCCTGTTCTGGATTTTTTCCTCATATAAGGCACAGAGACATGTGGCCTTATTCCAGCCCGAGAATGTAGTCGCAGCGTCGACAGCGACAAAAACAGCCAGTGTTCCTACCCCCCGCCCCCCAATGACAACAAACTGTCAGTGTGCCATCAATCAATGACTGTCTTGTTGCATACATTGACGCCGCGGCTCGTGCGGCCTCGCCATCTTTGCCGGGCCCGTGCCACACGTCGCTGGTTCGACACGCTACAGTACGCATTACAGAGCATCCCCCGTGCACACAAAAACTCAATACAAATGTATGCATAGTACAACAGCAGCCATGCATCAGACATACTGTGCTTCTTTCAGTCTGCTCAATGCAGCAATTTGAAAGAAAACGCAGAATGTGAAGAAAAGTGAGCAGCGTGTCCATTGGTGAGACATACTCCATGTGTAAGAGCATGGAGGCAAAAACAGGAGCTCAGAGCCTGGAGGGGCCACTGAAGGCAGAGACCCCCCCCCCCCCACACACACACACACAGTTAATGTCTCTTTACATAGCTATACTGTCACACGTGGTAAAACGACACAAGCAACACCACCTTTTGGGCTCAAACTGAACTCCCCAGAGACCATCTGAGCACAGGTGGACTCTTAGGATGGCAAACAACAGGTTTGCTGTTTCAACTGCTGGCACTCAAACAACCTCACGTGTCGTGTGACATGTCGATCCAGCAGGAGGTGCTCTCTCTTTGACTTGTTTCATGACTGAGTCGGGTTTGATCAGTTGACATGAATACACCTTGAAAATTGGACAAACTGTCTCACCACTCACATAAGCTCCAGTCTTAGCATGGACCTTAAGCGCTGTACCATCACTGGGAGGATTCTTGGGCTGAAGAACATGTTTCAAGCTCCTCCCACATCCCCAGTTTGTCAGTGGTGGAGTGACAATGAAGTGTGTCACAGTCCACAGACAGAAACACATCCACAAACACTTCCCTCCCTCTTTTCACCATCCTCTGTACACCCCTCCTTTCTTTTTCAGCACATCAGCAGATGGGCAGTATAGCGCTCTCTCTCTCTCCCTCTCTCTCTCCCTCCCTCCCTCTCTCTGCGGGGAGCAGACTCTTTTGATACTTACGCTGCCCCTCTAATCGACATCCCCTCCCATCGCCTCGGGAGCTCCCTCCACATTGTTTCCATTGTTTCGTCCCTGAAAGTGGGTTAAGACAGACAGGCAGGCAGGCAGCAGCAGCAGCAGGCGGGGGGGGGGGGGGGGTTGGCGGGGGGGGCGGAAAGGGCTGGTGATCGAGAAACCCAGAAGAAAGAGAAAAAACATGACCAGAACAAGATGGTGGGGAGGAGGTGTCAGATTAGAGGGATTCAAGACGAGATGATGATGAAAAAAGGGGGTGGGGGGAAGGGGGTTTCGCGTGGAAAATGGGGCGAGGGGTAAATGAGATTATTGTAATTTCTCCATTTCGCTTCTTGAACTGATGCTGTTTAAAAAAAAAAAGAACCTACTTTTGCCTTCTGCCCACTGAGTCACGATAATCTCCTATATGAGCTCTTAGAATATCACTGTGTTTGGCTGCTGGTGATATCAGTACTTTTATTACTTTGCTTGGTATTGCCTCGAAAACACGACAAATGAAAGACTATCATCACATTGTATTTGATAACAAATGTCCTGAATTGCTTCCAGATGTGTGCGTGTGTATGAGTGGAAATGTGTTTCTCTGTGATACTTGAAACTTTAATGTATGAAACCGTGTCAAAATGTTTCAAGCTGGCTGGGCATTTCCATTAAGTATAGATTCATACAGAGCATGTGTCCTCCTGGGCTCCCATTCACAAAGCGGCGGTACGGCACCGTGTCGTCTTTCGCGTTATCAGGCGACCGCAAAAGCCGTTCGCACTGAGCGTTGAAGGCAGCCCTGAGCTCCCACGCCAGCAGGTTCGCCTTTTGGAGCTGAAGAGGAGACACAACATGCAGTGATAAGCGAAGCTGCAACATGGGAACTCTGCGTTTTACCTGCCAGGTGACGTTTTGGTTCGTTTCCTCGTGATACAACTGTGTTTACTTCAGGGTCAGATTGTCAATTTGTGTCGTTTAAAACTTTGCAGTAACATTTAGATATCGCCTTGTGCACAGACTCAGGCCACTTCGTGGTGGCCATTGTGGTAATGAGGTCATCTTGTCATTCTCATTATTTTGATATCTTGCCCTATTTAGAGCATTGGTAATCAAGGTTATGTCACGTGGAAAACTAGGTATCTGGATCAGGTGAGAAAACCTTATTAATCACAGCCCATTTCATAGTGTTTGGCGTCTGAGGTAATGAACGGCTGTCCTTCTGTTCAGGGTGAACGGTGGGATCCCATCTGGGCCCGTCCAGTGCCTTCAAGGCAGCTCAATAAACTCCTGATTGTCCCCGGATGGAAGAGGACTCCGTTGCATATCATGGAGGAGGATTTGTGTCATATCTAAAAAATGTCCCTTCATCACATGGTCCCCCCCCACACACACAGATTCTTGGCTCCACATGTGATGTGTTTTGTTTATTTTTAGAATGTGGAGTAGACTGAGTAAAGGCCACGGATGCTGGACAAGAGAGGAGCCAGCCTCACGTGCTGCTCAGTCTCACAGTTGGAAGAGAGGACAGCCAAATTTACAGACACAGACACTCGATGCCACACGCACGCCACATGCACGCATGCTTACAGCAGGCAGGCTTCAAACTTCTACTTTTTGACATTTCAGGAATGCACAAGAATTTTGTGTGCAGTACACTTCTCCTCCTTGCTATTTTATAACGACCTGACAGAATTACACAGCGAATGTATGCACACATAGCTCACAACCGCAATGGTCCGAAAACAAAGGGAGATCAGGCAGAGAACGCAAAAGGCTTGTGAAAAAGGATTAATTTCGAAAAAGACACAGTGATAAAGAGCAGATAATGAGGATTCTGTGTGTGTGTGTGTGTGTGCCTGTTCGTGCGTGCGGTGGGCTGTATAATACAACACTTAACCAAACCAAATGACATGGCTGTCAGCTCTTATTTGAAGCTAAAATGATCCATTATTATACTTAATGTCATTTTGGGTCAGAAAATGACATCCATTAACGCGTCCCGTCGTCTCCTGCGCGCTGGTCCGCCTGCTGCGCAGCTGCTCTGCAAGTAATTTCAAGGTTCCTTTCTTGGCGACAGGAGCTTGAATGCTGCTCAGATTGCTTTGTGCTGAGCTGTTTCACCAAAGGCTCCACGAAAGCAGCCGCGTGAGAGGTTCACAGCTGTGAGGAACACATTGATTCATTTCAGAGAACAAAAATGCATTGTTTTCTGTAAAGGATCTTATGCATGGAAAAAAATACACTCAAGATCCTGTCCTGTGTAACTTAGAAGGTTTTCTAGGTATAAGCTAATCATAACAAGTGACACTCAGCTAACAACCTCATCAGGCTCATTTATAGTCACTGCTGATCTATACAGGCAAAGAAACGTCCATGTTGGGTAAAGTCAAAACAACCGAAGATTCTGACATTTTCATTAGTCAGAATTTGGACCATATTTTCTTGTAGGTCAAAGGTCAAGCTGACTGGATATTCGGACACCATTGATTCTGGTTCTGAACTGGTTGCTCCATGCAAAATCAAAGAGCTTCTTGAGACTTTGTGAGGACCGAGTGGAGACGTCCCAGATTTAGAATCGATCGATCGCTGGGATCTGACCCCTGCCTGTCCCCGACTACATCCCCCGAGTGATCTCTGTTACGGCTGCTTTTTAGTGCTAGAACGCTGGACTCTTGTCTTGCCTCTTTGAGTGTCGAATCAATTTTTTGTGAAGTTTACGCTGTGTCTGTCGTGCAGATTACACAAGTGTCAAAAAGTTATTTCAACACAATGTGAGTCTCTGAACGTACAGGGAGTAAAGAGGAGAGAGAAGCTGCATATACTTAGTATACTCTTCCAACAGACAAACAGCTGTCCAGCTTCCCTCAGAGGGAATGGCACCTCAACAACATGTAGGCCCACATGGTCCGCCCATGTGTTAGCAGCACGGATGCTAAAAGCATACCCGCCAATTGTTCTTCTGTTTCAATTAGTTCACAGAGAAAGCTTGCCTGTCAACAGTGCCACTTGCGAACTGCCCACACACGCTGCATCAGCAGCGCAGGAGGCCTGCAAGCTTTCTGTCAACAGACACCAGCTTCAACAGAAAATTCAGTGAACCCTCGTTTGTCGCGGGGTCACGTTCCAAAAAGAACCTGCGAAATCTGCCAAGTAGTCATCTTTACTGTTTACAATTATCAAGCAGTACTGTGTTCCAAAACGGTGCTCTGCAGTTGCGGAGCTGCTACCTTCTTTTAGCATGTCCAGAAGTGTAACTTTTCTGTGACAGTTGGCATCTTCCTGCCTTCTGAGCGCGTCCGCAGCTGCCTTTGTCGGTGCAGAATGTTTCGTCCACATTGTGGGTTTTGCTGTGGAGAAACTTTGCAAACACGTGACTTTGTCGAACCAAACGCATTCTGTACCAGACAGAGATGAGGCACTGAGGAGATTGATTGACATTGGCCTGCAGTCCCTGAGCCAATCAGGATGCAGCGCTCGGACACTGT
The DNA here is from genome assembly GCA_032164315.1 of Malacoctenus gilli. NCBI lineage: Eukaryota > Metazoa > Chordata > Actinopteri > Blenniiformes > Labrisomidae > Malacoctenus > Malacoctenus gilli. The sequence continues at coordinate 2,678 of JASSRZ010034503.1, read as the reverse complement.
AAAAAAAACCCATAAAAAACTGCACAAACAAAAATCTGTGCAAACAGCGAAGCTGTGAAAGGTGAACCGCGAGGGTTAACTGTACGATCAAACCAGGCAGATGCATGCTGAATAGGGCTGTTAATGGGCAAACAGCTTAACAATGTGCCCAAGGGGGTCACCTGAGCCCTTCCTAGATGTACAGAAAGTGTTCTCATTGAGACTGTACAGTGAAAAGTAACGTTCCTCTCAAAGCCTCTCTTCTCCTCAAGGCCAAATTGTATATCTGTCACTAAACAAGATCTTGATCTTCGGATGAACTCGGTGCAGAGTTCCTGACGTGCCAGTGCGGAGTGTGACAAAGCCTCTGAGGTAATTTGGAGACGAGCTGATTCATACACTCAGTTTGCCGACCCGATGACTAATCTGTTTACTTGCTCCACTTCGGCCGATGTGTCGTCAGTCGGATATTGTGCGGCATGTGTGTCTGAAGGTTACATGTGCTGTTGAGTCGGTGACGTCTCGATTGTGTATCCATGTGTACACAATGGGCCGATGGTGCTCTGAGTGACAGACGCTCAATCTCGCTTCGGACGTCGAGCTGTCACAGCAATCTTGAAAACTGGACGTTGGCCTACATTCAGAATGCGAAGCGGCCTTGGCTTTATTTAAAGTCTTTACCTTGAAGGAGTTGCTTTGTTGCTCTTTTTAAGATTTGTTTCTGTGTTGTATTAGCCTGACAGAAATAGGTGTGAAAACAAGTGCGTATCATAAAGAACCGACTGAACTGAAGGCAGAGGGCTGCACAGAGGGCAGCTCCTGATGACAACAAGACATTTCTGTCTCCGCTGTTGGATCTGGCTTGACTTTTTATTCATTTCACTCACTCGCTCAAAGCATTTTGATCCATCGCTGCAGCTGCGACGGATGCTTTTTCAGTCTGCTTGCGTTAAATTTCTCATTCGGGTCCTTCCGTTGCGATCTGACCACCATGAGTTGGTCCCGAATGTTTGAAAAAAAGGAGTCACATTCAGGTTGGGGTGCTTGGGGGGGCTTGCTGACTTGTCATCACAAAATGTGTGTTACAGGAGGTGTTCACCTTCAATTCAAAATGCAGTCATCATCTCAACTCCCCAGGCTGACTGTCAGGGTGAGTCAGAGCTGAGTCTGTCAGCTGGTACAATTTCCCAGCAAGCACTCAGAAAGCCTCGGGTTCTGTCTGAGCCGGATTTGTAGGACAATTTCTGTAACTCCCATTTTTTAAAGTGGCTTTTGCATGCTATGAAAACATGACAATTCAAAGTTTTTAAGTCAATTGATGCCAATGATCTTTCCCTCCTTGTAGACATTTCGGCTAACAGGTGATTAGTGTCTCCTAGCTTCAAATCTGAGATCGCTGAACAATAGCATCAATATTGGCAACGTTATAAGCTACAACATGAGTTGCAGGTAAGACCGGGCCTTTTTTTCGAACCTTAATCCTGATTTTTGTTATGAAAACAAAAAGATCAACATAGATCAATTTTTTTGCTTCCTGCCTGTTGATGCTCACTCTGTCTTTTGGGAGAGTCTTAGTTAAAATTGAGTTTAGAGCTCTAAGTCTCACTTGATTTGGTTCTTATTTTCTTTTTCCCCCCTATCTTTGTCTATTTTCTCTCTCCAACAATACTGTACAACAGAAGAAGAAGGTAATTCACCAAAAAAGAGAGCTGAGAAAGATGTATAATGTCAATCGTGGGAACAGTGTTGGAGCAGGGACATACGGAAAACTCTGAGGAGTTTGACTGTAGCGTCCCAGGTAAATGAACAAATACACAAATAAGAAATGGTCAGAGAATTTACAGTGACTTTCTCCAGGTTATCATCATACAGGACATAAAGTACGTAATACGTGGATTGTGCTGAGCAGCGTCACGACTTGGTGCTGCACACACACCTCAAGTTGTGTCGAGTCTTTCCGACCAAGAGAAACAAGCACTTACACAGGTGTATATTTTTGTGTGATAGAAAGCAAAGTGATCGCCAGCAAGGTGGCAAAGCCGCAGTTCCGTAAAAGTTAAAAGGCTAAGACTGATGTGACATCAGACAATGTTAAAAGCCAAATAAATGCTGCGACTGAGGCAGGATGGTGTTTTAATCTTTTTATCGAATGGGTGAAAATACACATCTTGCATATCTGAAAAGAGATGAACCTAAACTGTGAGATTTCTTGCACCTCTTCCCAACACTCACTTTTCAAAGAGGTTTTGCTCTAAAGATCAAAAATGAACCTTCATGCAATGTGAAAAATAACTTGTGCGTAAAGTGACGGAAAAGGGGGATGACTGGAAAGTGAAAGAAAGAGCAGAAGAGTTCCTGACTTTGCCCGTCTGCTCCTGTGGCCTCTGTCTCCTCATTTCCGCACGTAGCTTGTCACTTCCTCATACCTAATTAGGCTTGCCGATGCAATCTGCTAACTTGATTGGACAGGGCTGTGGTCCCACTGAAGATTGGCGGCCAATCACCTCAAAGGTCACACATCTGGGAAAAATGAGTGCTCTGGATTGCCTTTGCTTGAATGATGATTGGGATGCTGGAATACGCAGGAAGACAGAATTGGATTTGAGATGTGCTGCGCCGATGCATGCATGAACACACACACACACACACACACACACACACACACACACACACACACACACACACACACACACACACAC
>JASSRZ010034502.1:0-15829 GCA_032164315.1 Malacoctenus gilli | reverse complement strand
GAGAGAGCAAGAGAGAGTGAGAGACCAAGAGGGAGAGAGAGAGAGAGAGAGAGCAAGAGAGAGGGAGAGAGAGAAAGAGAGAGCGAGAGAGACAGATAGAGCAAGAAAGAGAGAGCGAGAGAGAGTGACAGACCAAGAGGGAGATAGAGAGAGAGCAAGAGAGAGAGAGAGAGAGAGAGTGAAAACAGAGAGTAAGAATGAGAGAGAGCGAGAGAGAGACAGAGGGAGACAGAGAGAGAGCAAGAGAGAAAGCAAGAGAGAGTGAGAGACCAAGAGGGAGAGGGAAAGAGAGAGAGAGAGAGAGAGAGAAAGGGAAAGAAATAGAGAGAAAGAGTGAAAAGAGAGAGCAAGAGAGAGAGAGAGAGTGCGAGAGAGAGAGAGCGAGAGAGCAAGAGAGAGTGAGTGGAAAGAGAGACAGGAAGCGAGAGAGAGAGAGAGAGAGAAAGAGAGAGAGATAGAATGAGAGAGAGAGAGAGCAAGAGAGAGAGCGAGAGAGCGAGAGATGGACTTTGTCCCAGTTTCCTGGCGTGCCGAAGTCCAAACTCCCCGTGAAGCGTCTCCTGATACGAGCAGGCAGCTCCACTGATCAACTTGACTGCTGTCAGAGAAGAAGGTCGGTCCGAAGCAGCTCAGACGAAGAGCCGAACGGCCACGAAGACACAAGCGGCGTCCAGCTGACCGGATCGAAAGTGCTCGAGGCCCGGACGAGCGAGAGTAGAAACAGACGGATCTCTTCGCAGGACGCAGACTTCAGGTGGAATCGAGCTCGAATAACAAGACCTGAGAGAAGAAAGCGCAAGGCGGGCGGGCGGGAAGGCGGGCGGGAAGGCGGGCGGGTGGGTTTACGCAGAGATAGAGGCTTTGCTTCATGGAGCGAAGTCGCGGTAATTGGAGAACCTTTCAAAGCCTCGGCTTCCCCGCGAAGAACGCTATCAGAGCTGACAGCGGCTGGCGGATTTGTCCTCCGCGAGGCTCACGGGCCGATGCCTCCGCGCTCTCACAGGCACCCCCCCCGCTACCCCACCGCCCCCCCGCCGCCGCGTCAATTCCTGCCTCCTTCTTTACCTCCAGCGTCACTCGAAGTTAGTCACAGCCACGAGTTTGCGGGACCGAGAGGAGGAGGAGGAGGAGCAAAACAAAGACGTGGATGTTTTCGGAAAACACTCTTCGAAGTGGAAATGAGCTCCGAGTTCGCGCAGGGAATTAACTCTTTAGATACTGTAAGCGTGAGTTAAACGCCGCCCGTCAGACGCCGGAAGATCACGGAGATTCGTCTGATCCCTAAAACACAGAAACCACAAAAATTCCGACTTCAGTTCTTCTTCTTTCAGATTTTCATGCAGCGAATCGTTGGTTCTGCCTGCGCTGAAGCGCTGTGGCTTCTTGAACTCCGGCATCACAGCACACACACACACACACACACACACACACACACATCTGAGCTGCTGTTTGAGGTTTCACGGTGTGCGAGGAGCCGACAGGGAAGCATTAACTTTGGTGTGATACGGAAAGCGGCGGCAACACGAAACCCAAGCGGGGGGGGGCTTAAACTCGCCCGACTCGGCGTCACCGGTAATTCCTCCTAAAACGCAGATGACGGCTCGTCACGGTCCGACGATCACACGGAGGTGCGAGTTATGAAAGCGGTGCTGCTCAGGGTTCAGTACGAAGGCGGGGGGGGGGGGGGGGCGGTAAATCTTTGGTGGTTGGCGACCAGATGACAGGAGAGTTAATGCGTCCTAATGAGACTCGGAGCAGGAAGGAGTTTCCTGCGGTTTCGGCCGGACGAACACGACGAGGTCAGGAGACGAGCGTCACCGACGACGACGGCGGCGGCGGCGGCGGCGGCGGCAGAGAAAACATTCAACTGAAAAACGAGTCGTTTAAGACTTCGTTTAATCCGTTAACAGTTGGTGTTTTTGTAAGAATCAATGCGATCAAGAAAGAGCAGATCAAACGTGAGCGTGTCCCTTTCAGAGTAAAAGCCTCTACTGCCGGGCTTCAGAATAAATGTCAGCTGTGCCAATCCGAGCAAGCTGCTGTTGTTGCGTTCCACCTGTAAGTTTCTCCACTTGTTGAGGAGAGCAGAGCGCTAAAAACGCACATTTAGAGTTATTTGTGTGAGTTTCACTCTGACCGCCTGCTGTGAGGACGCTTCGCACCATCTGGACGATCAGCAGATGCTTCACAAAAAAAGGTTTAAATCGAGTTTTTAATTCCACCAGACTCCCGCAACTCCAAACTTCCCACCAGTCCGAAGTGGAAACACACAAACAAGAAGAAAAAACTGCGATAACTGATAACGAGCTGCCGCCAAACTGTGACGGAAAAAACCCGAAGCAGAGAAAAAGCAGAATAATGAAGTTCTCTGCAGCCGTGAAACGCGCCGCGCGTCGTTTCCTCCCTTTGACCTTTCCGGCGCGTCCAAATCAAACGGCGGGCTGAGAGGCCGATCAATTTTCCGTGCGTGTTCCTCTCATTATCTGTCTTGATCTGCACCTCAGCTGCTCCCCCTCCCTCCCTCCCTCCTCTCCCCCCCCCCCCCTCCCTCAATTACTCCCGTTCTGTCTTCCTTCGGCTCCAGCTGTTACCCTTCACTGACTTTGTATCTGCATCGGCGCTGACGCGGCGCCACCGGCATCACGCCACTCCTGCTCGGCGTCCTTCGCTCGACTTCGACGGCGAGCGCTCGGTGTGTGTTTGCCCGCCGGCTGTTTGCTCCCGGGAGGCTTCCCGTCTCCTCCTGACGTCCGGCGCCCGACGGGACACGGCGGTCCCGTCGGTGCCGGTGTGTTTGCCCGGCGTGACCTGCTGGAAGTTTTGCCTCCCCGCGTCCCGCTTCACGCATCAGCATCTCCCAGGGCGCCGTTTCTGGCAGCCCGGAGGCAGAAGGGGGCGGGCAGACGAGCTTGTCAAGGAGGCGTCTCTTCGCCCCTGTTGATCCCTCATTTAATCAGGTATCCACGCGGCGAAACCGAGCGGCAAAGACGCCGTCTCACGTCTCTTCTGGGGAGCGAGCGGCCGGCGGTCGCTGGCACGCTAATTGACGGGAGGAAACAATTGAAACCCAAACGCTCCTCTCGGATCTCGCCTCGGGGGGGGGCCCAAACAATTTACCGCGCGTGATCCGCCGCGTATGGCTGGGATTACGCGAGGAAATGCCTGGCGTGCTGATCTATATACGGCGTTGGGGAGACGGGAGACTCGAGCGCGCCCAAACCCGATCTCGCACGCATTGTAAACAGCCGATGGCGGCGCTTACGTAAGACAAGCATCACAGGCACGCCGGTTCACTTCGGTGACGATTTCCGTGTCATTTCCTACAGATTACGTCGAGTTACAGTAAATCGAACAAACACCGAGCAGCTCTGACGACCGGCAAGTTTCAGAGTCACAATCGGGAGTCTTTTAAACTTGTTTTGCCTCTCAGACTTTACTCGTGAGTTCCAGTGCTGGTATGAGGACATCCAACACCCAGCAGATGTTACCGTGCATCACCGCCACCGGGTAAGAGAAGAAGGGGCCGAGGACTCGGCGGCACGGAACGGCCATTAAGCCGCCGCCACCGCCGCCGCTCCGCGCAGGTGTCACACGGCTCCACGACTGACCTGCATTTAGTCATAATCATAAAAGCAAAACCTGAAAACCTTTTATTTCTTTGCACTCGATACTTAACGAGATGAAACGCTCGAGGAGGAATCATCAGAGCAGGAGAAACTCGGATCGCTTCGCTTCGCTTCGACTCGGCCGACGAGGGGGGAGTGAGAGTTGATCGCCGTGACTAATGTGCAGGAGTGACTAAGCACTCGGAGGGAGCTCTACCAGCCGCCTGGCAAATCTGCTTGCGCGGCTTAATGGCGGCGGCGGCGGCAGAACACCTCAACGTGAACACCTGCTTTACAGCGGGGCTCGTAAAACGGCACCGAGTTCAGAGCATCAGTTCAAGACGCTCACCTGCAAGGTAAGACTGAATTATGAGGCGAGTCTTTAACTTTTTGGACATTTGAACGTGTGAGAACGCCAGAGCTGAAAAAAAATAGTCAAATAAAATGGAAAACAACGAGCAAATGGAGCAAAAAACCAACAACCGAATGAACCAAGAGATTGAGCAACTCAGGATAGATCGATCTAACAAATCAACAAGAAAACCAACTGAAAAACACGAAAACGATCCAACGATTGAAAGAAAACGGCAACAAACTGACAAGAAAGTTTTCCAAAAACACAGATTGACGCAGGAAACCAACTGGAGAGTCTGCGAAGTGAGAGAACAAACACACCGACGAGTTAAAGGGAAAACGAACCAACTTCTAACGAACTGATGAAAGAGGAAACCAAAGAGGGGAACAAACAGCGTCCACAGTGGAAGCAACAGGCAGGAGGAACCAGCGAGGCAACGAACCGAGACGCTTCAACCAGGAGGAACGGCACAAACTGATGCGGGAGTGAAACGACAAAAGAGAAACACACACCGACGGCAGGTCGAAGCAAAACGGAAACGACAACACGAATACGTGCGAGTTCTCCATCGAATCTCCTTCATTTCTCTCCTCCGAGTCACGTGAGCGGATCTCGTACGTCGTGTTGTTCCAGCTGGTTTTTGTGTTCCACAAAGCGCCGCCGTCTGTGTTTATGTCACGGCGACGTGCTGCTTATCCGATAGGCAGGAGATCTTGTTGTTGGAGCGGAGCCCCTCCAACGTCGCGCCGAAACTCTTCCCGGCAGCGGGAAGTCTGTTTCCTTTGTCCGCCGCCAGCTCCGACTGGGTGGTCACATCTTCCTTCTCACCCTCGTTTAACCTCGCTCACGCCGCGCCGAAACGTCTCCCAGCATTCCCGCGTTTCACGTCTTTCACTCCGCGGACATCGAGTATCTCCAGGAAAACCCCAGCTTGACCTCTTTTCGAGGCCTCGGAGGAAACAGTCCACCTGCTCGGATTCCTTCCCAGAGTTCACTGCGGCCGTTCTGATCATTAGCTGCCGGTGCGTTTTTTTTAGTGGCGACTCGCTGCGTCTCCGTCCGGCTCGCTCTCGTTTCCCGCACAGCGTTTGATGAATGAACTCATTTAATACCCGAACATAACGGCCATCCAAGTCGAAGAGGCGCGTCGTTCCTCAGCTCCTATCGCTCGCTGGCTCCTTCTTTTTTTTTTTTGTCCACTCAGAAGTTTTTTGGCAGCGGCACGGCGGGCCGGGAAACGGCGGGCGAGTTGGTGGAACGGTAACGGTTCGCCGTAGAGTTCAAAACAAATGGGCAGTAAGCGGCGTGACAAAGAGACTCATTAGTCATAAATGGGTGTTAATAAGAGCCGGAGTGGTTTTCAGTCAAGCTTAATGGCATTAAATCTGCGGCATTATGAGGGAGCGCTGCTTTCCGTGGGCTACTTTTATTATTAGTGCGTCTGCAAATTATTATTTATTGTTTGATTGAAAAATGACTCCAACAGCAGGCCAAATGCTAATCGCCGCCGCAGCGCTCATTAGCAGAGAGGAGGAAGCGCTTTGTTGGACGGACGGCTCGAGTGCTCCGGCTGAAGAGCGGGAACGGGAACGATCCTGCAGCTTCGCTCCGGCGTCAGAGGAGTCGGGTTCGAGAAGAGGGTAGGATGCAAGGATGCAATGAAGGACAGAAGGAAGCAAGTTGGGACGCTCACAAGGGAAAAGGAAGGGTGGAAGGATGAAAAATAGGATGGGAGAAAGGGAGGAAGGAGAAAAGGAAGGACGCAATGTTCTAAAAAGGAGGTCGGAAGGAAGTAAAGATAAAAGGTAAGAAGGAAGAATGGAGGGATGAAAATTAGGATGGGAGAAACATCACAAGGACAAAAGGAAGGACGAGACTTTCTAAAAAGGAGGTAGGAAGAAAGGATGGAAGGAAGGAAAGGTAAAGGGTAAGAAGGAAGAGTGGAAGGATGAAAAATAGGATGGGAGAGAGGCAGGAAGGACAAAAGGAAGGATGAAAGAAGACATAAAGGAGGTAGGAACATAAGAAGGAAGAAAGGATGGAAGGAAGGAAAGATAAAAGAAAGGAAGAAGGATGGAAGGATGAAAATAGGATGGGAGAAAGGTAGGAAAGAGAAGAGGAAGGATGCAACGTTATAAAAAAGGAGGTAGGAAGGAAGTAAAGATAAAAGGTAAGAAGGAAGAATAGAGGGATGAAAAGTAGGATGGGAGAAACATCACAAGGACAAAAGGAAGGATGAGACTTTCTAAAAAGGAGGTAGGAAGAAAAGATGGAAGGAAGGAAAGGTAAAGGGTAAGAAGGAAGAGTGGAAGGATGGAAATAGGATGGGAGAAAGGTAGGAAGGACAAAAAGTTACAAAAAGAGGTAGGAAGGAAAGAAGGAAGAAAGTAAAGATAAAAGGTAAGAAGGAAGGACGGAAAGATGTAAAATAGGATGGAAGAGAGGCAGGAAGGACAAAAGGAAGGATGAAAGAATACATAAAGGAGGTAGGAACATAAGAAGGAAGAAAGGATGGAAGGAAGGAAAGATAAAAGGAAGGAAGAAGAATGGAAGGATGAAAAATAGCAGGACAGAAAGGTAGGAAGGACAAAAGGAAGGAGGAAACGTTATAAAAAGGAGGCAGGAAGGAAGGAAGGAAGGGAGGAAGGAAGGAAGGAAGGAAGTAAACATAAAGTAAGAAGGAAGGAAGGAAAGTAGGAGAGGAGAAAGGTGAGAAGGTGCCAGGATGAGAAGGAAAGAAAGACACAAGGAAGGAAAGATGAAAGGAAGAAAGGAAGGAAAAAGGTCGAAAAGTGTTGATGGAAGGACAAGACTTAGGAGGAAGGAAGCATTGAGGAAAGGATGCTTTCAAGGACGAAAGGAAAGAAGAAAGGAAAGATGGAGAGAAGACAGGTGGATGGACGGACACGCACACTCGGACGGCTTTATGGTTTCCTTTCGTTCTGCTGACTTTCGGGTCGACGTGCGGCGAAACTTCGCCGATCCCGTCGCCATCGGAGCGCCGCTTGATCCGCAGAGCCGCAAAGTTCAGCTGGTTCTCTTTTTTTTCGCGGCCGACAACATTTAATCGCTTTATTCACGGCGCCGCGACATTTAATAAGTCAAAAGCATTTAATCCAGACAAATCATGTGCTGGTAATTGGCATTATTCAGCATAATGTCGTCTGCGTGTGACGAAGAGCTCGCTGCTGGAGATTCATCTCGTCCTAATACATCTGCCGAGCCAACTGATCTCCATCTCTGATCCATCACCTGTGATGAGCGAGCGGATATCGGGAAGACGGAAGAAAGAAAGAAAGAAAGAGAGAGAGAGAGATGGAAAAAAAACACGTTCATTTAAAAAGCCTCTTAATTCTTTCCACGTCGCTTGTGAGATCTGCTTTAATTAGCCCGATCAGGAGCCGTATCGAGCAATCAGAGACGAGAGGAGGAGGAGGAGGGGACGAACGAACCCGGCGCGCCTCGCGTCCCACTCGTTTGTCTTCCCACTTGAAAGTTTGGGAAACCGACTCGTGGAGAGGAATCAAACACACGTGATGAGAAAGAACACAACAGGGAGACAAGTGTGTGTTCTCGGGTGTAACCAGACTTGTGAGCAAAAGACAAAGACACGGAAGAAGAGACCGAGAGATGCTGAAGGACGAAGACTGAGACAGAGGGACGACGCTGGATCAGAGGCCGAGAGAGCAAGGAGTTGACAGAGAGTCTGAGACCAGTCCACGACTAAAGCTAGAGACAGATGGACAGACAGATTTAAGGACCAAATGTCCTCATGCTGCCGGTGGACGTGACACCATCCTGCCTCTGTGTGGCATTGACAGCTGAGCGGCGTCTCTGAGAGACCGGCGACGTGTCCAACTCGAAGTAATTACAGTATTTATGTCCTCAAGCCTTAAGATGTCCCCCATCAACATGGTGAGTGCCCCGTCCTGGCCATATGGACCACCTTCTCTTCACTTTATGTCCCTTTCTAGAGCCGTTGGACACAGATTCTCTTCCTCTGCTTCAGTGTTGGACGCCACGACAGAACAGTGTCAACAACACGCAAGAATTGCCGCAAATGTCGAGTTTCGAATGACAGTTTGAGAGGAAAGTTTGGGAGGGAGACGTTGAGCCGGAACGGCCGTTTTTCGATCCTAGTGGTCGGCCGATCTCAGGACCGTCCGTCAGTTCCCTCCGTGCTGCCTCAGACAGTTTTTCTCTCTTTACGCCGCAGCTGCAAAACCGAAGCTGCAGCTCGCCGTTCGTTAACCCCGGCGCCCATTTCAGCTGTGATTGCTTGTCGGAGGAGGTCCAAGCGGGGTCACGGCGCGGGAACCACAAACGCAGCGACGCGGCGTACAAAAACCCCTGACTGAAGGCTGAAGGGGAAGTGGAAGGACAGAGCCGCCGAGGAACTATTGTGTCGCTCTCAACTTTGGTCAATTTAATCCGTCCCCCCCGATGAAAACGCTTCCTCCGGGGGGCCGACGTGCGACGGCCTGCAGGACCGGATAAGCAGCGGGACTCGCAGTCGTCGGGACGGATCCGTTCGAATAAAACGAGCCCGCGAACGCCCCGCCGGTGTCGGGCTCGGCGCTCGCTGCCCGCGGACCCCCCCGACGCCCCGCGGGAGACACTTAGTTTCATTCCCGCAATTGGATTTGGTTCAGGCTCGCGTCGAGATAACGGCGAGCCGCGAAACGAGCGGAGACGAGCTCCGCGGGACGCCAGAAACCAAATCTGAATTAGCGCTGCGATAATAAAGAGAGGCAGGAAAAGTTTAAAAAATTAATTACGTTTGATTCCAACACCAGCAAACTTTTAACTCCGGGAATCTGACGTCCTGCTTTTAATTGCAGGGTCACCGGGGGGCCGGAAGCCTGTTTCTGACCGCGATAAGACCCTTTCGTGCTTCAGTGAGACTGTGAAAAAGTGTTTGGCTTCACTGTAAAGTGTTGGAGAGAGAAGACGGCCTTCAACAGCCAGTTTCAGAGGCGATTTTAGGGGGAAAGTTGGGAAAAATGTGGACAAAGACGCGCGACAGTGACACCTAGTGGTCGTCCACGGAACTGCTTCCAGTCGAAGCTGCAGCAACGGACGGAAACGAAACTGTCGGGACTTGTTCTTGAACGTAGCGCGTCTGCGGGGTCACGCTGACTTCTCGTTGATCCGACGCGAGCTCGCGACGTCTGGAGGAGGTGAGCGAACCGAAGAAGAGCGTCTGGAGGCGAATCAAGGCGCCGTCTGATACGTGCTCTTGATTTTTCCAGAGGAAGGAAAATAAAAAAAAGTCTTCCATTAACGATGTTTTGATGCGTGGAGGCGAGGAATGAGTCATCTCTTCATTTGCAGGAATGTTCAGCCAAATCAGAGTGGAGCAAATATCTGCGATGCTCATTTGCCGAGGAAAAAAAGAGAAACGAAGCCTCTGACGGTTCGCGAGCGTTCAGATGTGAGATTTTCCGTCCCGCGCCGGCGCTTCGCTTCATCATCCATTCATTTGATCGCTCCGATGGAGACGCTTTGAAGTTTGTTTTCCCGCAACCCGGTCAGGTGGTGGTGAAGCTCCTGCGGCGGCGGGGGCAGCGGAGGGGTCGCGTCGGCGGGGGGAGCCCGCGAGCATGACTGGATGTCACCGGGACGCCGCGGGGAGGAGGGTGGGGGTGTTTGGTTTGGATCCAGCGGGAGTCGGTTTGGAGTTTGTTTCACCTGCGCGGGATTTCGCAACACGTTTAAAAAGAACAAAAGGTGGAAGGTTAGAGAGTTGGTTTCCTCGGAGAGTTCGCGCCATTTGGCCGAGCGCGAAAGTTCCTCCGGAGTCTGAAGGGGACCAAAACGAGTCGAGTCAAGAACTGCGCTTGTGGTACGAAAGGAAACAACTCGTCCTCCTTAAATATTGCAACACGCTGGAGTTGGCAGCCGTCTCAAATGCGGAAGCGACACTTTCTTCTTGTTTTGCGGCTTCTCGTCAGTTCTCGTTTCAGCCAACACTGCCCCCTATAGACAGCTTTTGTAACTGCACGGTGTTGCGGTTTGGTTCGCTTTCAAAGAAGCAAAAAAAGACAAATGGAGGAGTTCAAATTTGCTTGATTTTCTGACCCAAAACTCACAAAAGTCCCTTAAAAAAACACTCGCGTGAAAGGACTCGAAGGTTTAATTTTAACCAGCGGGTCAGTCGGATCAAACGCGTGATAAAGTGGACAATTACTCGCGTTTCTTTGGCAAAATCAAACAGTATTGTTCTTGACGGGCTTTTTCAGGCGAGGCGGTGATTATAAACACTGGTGCCGGCCTGGGGGGGGGGGGGGATGATGGAGCAGCCAGATAATTACCTGATTTCATTACGGCCTCATTCAGATTCTGAGGAGATTTCTCGCCACTTTGCATTTGGCTCAGGTGGACGCGCAGAAACAGGCGGACGGACGGCTGGATCCGCGGCGGCGAGTTCCTTGAACCCGCTTCCTCGGCTCAGACCGGACTTCATCAATCATTTGGAAGACACTCGCTGATGAAAATCTCGGGGATCTGTTTCATTTTCCTTATCAGCGCGGCTCCGACGGGGCCCCGGAGAGCCTCCGAGGAAAGAAGCCGACGCCCCGAGAAAACGAGGAGAGGGAACTAACGAAGGTTTGGCTGCGTGACCCCGATTAAAAATAAAAACCTCCGTTGATCCCAATTTATGTTTTTTAAACTTATTCTGTCATTACGGAGACAAAATATGCAGGTGTGCGGCGGTGAATATTTATGGGAATAATCGGCGCTGCCGCAGCTCGCCGTGTAGAGCGCCTCGTCATCAGTGGGGGGAGGGGGAGTGGGGGGGGGGGGGATTGGAGGGGAAGATCCCATCCCTCTTATTAGCACGCGATCGATGTTTAATAACACGGCTGGTACACACGAGAAGCGCTCACGCTGAGGGTATGCGTATGTTGTCCTTCGAGGTCTTCACTTCGCTTTGTTCCTCCACTGCCGTGACAGGAAAACGTCTCGCCGACCACACAAAAGGAAAAGAAGGAATTGATAAAAGGAGCCGTGCAGAAGTTTCGGGAAAAAACTGGATCCAAGACGAGCGCAAAAAGTTGCGATTTCTTGGTGGGAAAGACGAGCGAAAGAAGAGACGGACGTTGGCGTCTTTCACCACTTTATCAATGTGAACAAACACCAAGAGACTGTCGCTCTAATCTGTGGGAAATTCCCAGTTTCCCACTCTTGGGATGTGTTTGTTTATTCTCTCAGTGGGAAGTTGGATAGGTTGAAATCCCGTCGTGTCAGAAAAGGTTTTGTGCTGGGACGCTGAGAGGTGGGAAGTGGGAGCTTCCACCTGGGAACATGGGAAGTTTAACAGCATCCTGATGTGTTTTTTTTTTCCTACTTGGATATTTCCCATTTTCATGTTACTCCTAAACGGGAAATTTGAGGTCAGAGAAGGGGGAAAGAAAGCAGACTTCGAACTTTATTCGCAAAATTGTCGCCGCTGCTTTTTCCGTGTTTCCGCTGATATAAACTCCTCCTCCTCCTCCGGAAAATCCTGCCACAGGTGCCGGCACACTTCAAAGCGCTCCGATCGTCGAGGGAGCTGATAAATATTTCAGGAACAGGTTACCGTGTTAAGCTCCGAGGATGTGCGATCAAACTCTCAAACTATGGACGCCCTCACAACCGCTAATGAACCGCAGAGCAGCGAGTCAAAGACATAAACGCCACGAATGGAGGCGTGAAACCGCATCCTTGGTCGCTGTTCGCATCCCACGGTGCTCCGACTTCACAAAAACATTGTTAGTTGGTGATTTTCTGACGAATTCAATGAAGTATCGCCAAAAATCAAACCTGTTTCCAGACTCTAACTAAACCTGAATCTGTTCTTCAGTCGTGTGTCCATAAAAAAAGCCACAATTTCCATTTGCACTCCGGCCATTCGTACAGAAAAGTACAGAATGAACTCTTTGGAGTTCGCGTGATTCTGCAGGTTTCCTCCCGCAGTCCAGAAGCGCGGGCGTGTGGAGCGGAGAGAAGTGGGATCCGTCTCACTCGCGGCGACTTTCCGCTCTCTCGTTGCGGCTCCGATATCTTTAGACGGTGGAAGGAAATGGCGCTTCCTGCGGGAAACGCGTCAGCACGGGAAAAACCTCCGTCACGAAGGAAGCGCGAGCTCCAAAACACGCCGACCCGAATTCACAGACTTCAGACCGCCCCGAACGCTGAAGTTTTGTGACGCGATCCGACTGATTAATGAACGAGAAAACACGTGACGTGGACTTTTCGATTCCCTTCTAGGTCACGCGTGTTCTGCCGAAGCAGCCGCTGCTCCGGAGGCACGAAACACGGCGCTTTGTTGTCGATTTCCTCCTTCTCCATATTTTATTCAATGATTAATAGATGCAAATGTAAACGCACCAGAGCGAGCAGCTCGTATGTTTTATCAGTTGATACTTTGATCATAAGGAAACAAAAGTGGTTTTATCCTCTTTTGGTGGCGTGTTGGATTAAAAAAAAACACAAAACGCAAAGCGTTTCACACACTGGAAGGACAAAACCTTCGCCAACTCGTCTGTAACACACAAACAAACTCCAAAAAGATGAAAAAAAATGCTTTTTTCCGTCATTTTGAGTCAGCAGACGAGCAAATCGACGCCACTATCGAGTCACCTCTTCCTTGTTCAGCGTCTCATCCTGCAAATTTCCTCCTAATCTATTCGGAACTCGTTGTGAGTTTCTCCACGAACGTTCTCGGTGAGTCAGACTCCCGGTTCACTCTCGGAGCCAAGCGCGGCGGCCGTTTTGTCAGCGCCGATCTGAAATGTGCAGTGGCCGGAAGTTAATCCCTCATTGGGACTAATTATCCTGAGTCTCAGGCGAGGTGGCGAATTCGGAGCAGCGGCGAGGAGGAGGAGGAGGAGGAGGCGCCGGCATTCCGCGAGTTTATTTTCACGACAGCTCGGCGCGGCGGGAAGTTAAGACCGCGGCGTCCGGGGAGGTTCGGAAACTCGGAGCGTCTCGGAGGTGAAGTTTGAAGGAGTCACCTTCAGCCACGGTTGCGAAACACGTTTGAGGGGGAGGAACCGTGACGCCGGCGGCTCCCACCGACTCTGTCAGCAATTAAGCCGAGTCGAGACCGGGAGCGCAGCGTCAGCTTCCTGCTTCGCTTCCTTCCTTCCTTCCTTCCTTCCTCCCTTTCTTTCTCCCTTCAAGGTCCATTTACTCGCCAGGTCTTAAATTAGAGCAACACGGAAACAATGACAAACAAAACAGTCACCACGTCGGTGCGGCACGTCGTGTTTTTACTAATTTGCTCCACTTTGAGTTGAGCTGAAATGAGGTCAGAAGTTCACGTCGCTTCACAGAAGTCACACACACACACACACACACGCACACGCACACACGCACACGCACACACACAGAAAAATGCTGTTGTGTTGCACTAATGTCTGGACGTTTCCCTGCAGAGCGGCTCGACGTCGACAGTCTGAGGTGCAAATTAAGGTCTTGCCCAAAGTTGTCATCTGAGGCTGTTGAATCGATTCAACACGTCCATCTCAATTTAATCTCTTTCTTTCTTTCTTTCTTTCTTTCTTTCTTTCTTTCTTTCTTTCTTTCTTTCTTTCTTTCTACTTCTTTCTACTTCTTTCTACTTCTTTCTACTTCTTTCTACTTCTTTCTTTCTTTCTTTCTTTCTCCTTCTTTCTTTCTTTCTTTCTACTTCTTTCTTTCTCTTTCTTTCTTTCTACTTCTTTCTACTTCTTTCTAGTTCTTTCTTTGTACTTCTTTGTACTTCTTTCTACTTCTTTCTACTTCTTTCTACTTCTTTCTTTCTCCTTCTTTCTTTCTTTCTCTTTCTTTCTTTCTACTTCTTTCTTTCTTTCTCTTTCTTTCTACTTCTTTCTTTCTTTCTACTTCTTTCTTTCTTTCTTTCTTTCTTTCTTTCTTTCTTTCTTTCACTTTTCACACTGATGAAGACCCGAGGATGTTTTCACACCGGTTGGTACTGTTTCGAAGCACATTGGATGCTGACGGATCTGACAACGATACGTTCCTGCATCAACCTCCGGTCCTCCGGACAGAGCATCATGTTTCCATGACGACGCCAGGAGAACGGCGAGTTCACAGACCAGCAAACAATGAACAATCAGACGAAATGACCGATGGAGACGGAAGCAGGCGGGGTGGAGGAACCTCCTCCTGTTTGATCGACCTCGAGTCGATACATCAACAAAAAAACGCGTTAAAATCAACGAGGCGTTCGGTCCGAATTAAACTTCACCTCAACAAACAAACAAACTCGCGTCCAAGCGAAAGTTTGTCAGGGACAGACTGTCGGTACTTAGAGACGCTGCTCGCCTCCACATCCGACATTATAAGGTCAATGGTGAGTCGCCGCTTCAATGCAGCCTTTTATTCAGAGCACTTTACACGACAAGAGCCGACAAAGGGCGCCGCGGCGGCCGCGGCGCCGGGTCACAGCTAATTAGAAAGGCCCGTTTGGGTTTCGGCGTCCCTCTCGAGGGCCCTTTGTCATCCGGACAGGTGGAGCCGACAGACTGATTCGACATCCCGTCCGTGTTCGCTCAACGGAAGATTAACTTCTCCTCTTCGGGGCGCCGTCTCTCCTTGAAGCGCCGCCCGGAGGTCGACTTCCAACGCCTTGTACACAAGATGCTTCCCGGCGTAACAGCAGATTGTGATTACATCTGCCGAGCGCTCGCAGGCTCCGCCGGCTTGTAATCCCGCCGCCGACGTGACCTTTTCCTCCCCGCGAGGGAGCCGACTCGACGCCGCGCGGCTCCGCTTCTTTTTACTGCCTGCTCTGCCCGGCCGCTTTTATTTTGTAGGGCCGTAACGGCGCCGCCACTTGATCGTTCGATTTTAAGATTATAGTCGCAATAAAGAGACGTGGAAAGAAAAAAAATGGCGGAAAAAATTCAAGAGTTTCTTTTCCCGCCAGAGTGACGTTTTTTGGCAGCACACAGAACCGGCGAGCAGAGCGGGGCCGCAGGTATTGTTCTCCCATTTCCTCTCCGTGAAATCCCCTCCTGAACCCTGCCTACACACACACACACAAACACACACATACATACACACACACACACACACACACACAGAAGTACGTACACACACAGACTCACACACAAACCTAACTACGCATACACGGACACACACACACACACACAAACACACACACACACACATACACACAGACTCACAGACTCACAGACACACACACATGAACACAGACACACACACCTTACTACACATGCATGCGTGCACACACACACACACACACAAACACACACACACACACACAAAAGTACACACACACACAGACTCACAGACGCACACAGACTCCCACACACACACAAACCTAACTACGCATACACGCACGCACGCACAAACACACACACACACAGAAGTACATACACACACAGACTCACAAACACACACACACAGAAATACAGACACACACAGACTCACACACACACACACAGACTCACAGACACACACACACACACACACACACAGAAGTACAGACACACACAAACAGGCACACACAGACACACACACACACACACACACACACAAACCTAACTAGACATACACGAGCGCGCGCACACACACACACACACACACACACACACACACACACACACACAGACTCACAGACTCACAGACACACACACATGAACACAGACACACACATCTAACTACACATGCATGCGTGCACACACACACACACACACACACACACACAAACACACACACACACAAAAGTACACACACACACACAGACTCACAGACGCACACAGACTCCCACACGCACACAAACCTAACTACGCATGCACGCACGCACGCACACACACACACACACACAGAAGTACATACACACACAGACTCACAA
>JASSRZ010034500.1:0-15833 GCA_032164315.1 Malacoctenus gilli | reverse complement strand
ATATAAATAAAAGAATATGAACAATCTGAAAAATTCTGGTATACATTTATTTCGAAAAAAAAAAAAACCCTCAACATGCCAGATTAAAAAAAAAAAAAGAACCTTCTTAAAAAGTTCCTTTTTTTTAAATAAAAAAATAAAATGTTACCTTTCTGTGCTTTTTTTGCCTGTTCTCCAATATTAAGTGTAAGAATGCTATTTTTAACCGATCTAAGTGAGTTAAAATGATCCCAGTCATTTATTGTGCGTTTCCCTGAGAGAAAATGAGCTGCAGAAAAAAAACACAGAAGGATTCCAGAAATTGCTGGCTTAATAATAAATCCGACCATAAAAAATTCTAATCCTACGATAATCAACACAATTTTTTGTGTGAACCAGATTGCTGATGTTTATCCCCATTGGAGGAGGAAGAGGGGTGGAGGGGTGGGTGGGCGGCGAGGAAGACTTCAATGTCCCATTGTGGTGGAACAGAAGCGCGAGTCTTCTCTGGGACCCGACACATTTCCACTACGACGCACCACTAAATGCACCCTTTGTTGCTGCAGGCCGGACCGCCACACGTTGCTGTAACTGCAGCGACGTCAGCCAACACAGTGGCGAGCACCCAAAGACAAAAAAAAAGGGTCGTCCCCACCCAGCGAGTGTGTGAACAGGTGACGAAGTTGAAAAGCACTTTGGAACATACAAAAAACAAAAACGTGTGATACAGGTGGAGACATTCACTAAATCAGTAAAAAAAACAGTGCTTGTTGTCATAGCAACTGACATTACTCCTATAATTATATATACATTTTTGGCACCCATTCCCTGCAATATCAATATAAAGAAAATAATGAGGCCAATTTAAGTAACAGCATTTTTAATAAATTGTCTTTTCCATTTTCAGTGAAGTTCTTTTCCATAATTCTACAGTCTAATGGTGATCAGGTTTATTTTTCTGTTCTGTTGAGATAACTTCATAATAAAAAAGAAGGGACCAACCTGTCATTTAACTTCCATGTCATCTGATTTAGACTTGTTGACAACAAAACAACTCCTGTTTGGAAGGTACAACTTTGGCTTTTGTACCTAAAGAAAGTGGCTAACAATATGTGTATTTGCCCTGAAAAAAAAACTGCACCGACGTCATAAATTCAAATAATTACAGACAACTTTCAGTGGAGGATTCTAAATAATGACGCAAGATGAATCCTTCATGAATAATAATAATAAATCAGTGACGTCCAGAAATAAACAACGATCTCGTACTCCCATATTGGGGAAAAAAAGGGGATTTCACAGAGCGCACAAAGAGACAGTTGTACTCAAAGCTGAAGCTGACATGGCTTCATACTTTTCCCCCCACTTTAAGATGCTGGCGCTGCATCTGATCCCGCAGAAACACAAACTATCATCAGGCCACACAAAGCTGAGTGATACATCTTCCTCACCAACCTCCACTCAGGATGAAGGAAGAAACAAACGCAACACTGAAGCTCTCTCACATCAGGATGAACAAACTGAAATACTACACCCACTTGGCTGAAGCGCGCCAACCACGTGGTGCGTGGTGGCCTCGGGCACCGCACCGCGCGGCGGCTTCAGTTGTCAGCTGAGCCGTGATGTCATGACCCAGGAACACCTGAACTCAGCACCGTGTCAGCGATCACAACACGCCGCCCCCAATCAGTCGGGGCAGATTCATCGATCCGCGCTGCCGCGCGCCGTTTGTGGCTGAGGTGAGGCCCAAACAGTGAGAGCTCGCGGCTCCGGTTGCTTCCAGCCTGCGGAACACGAACCTGGCGGCCGACCGAGTCGGCGGCTGACCGGCGTGCTCGCCAGCCTTCCACCTACACCTGGAGAAAGCTGGGAGTGGTTTGTGAGGCGGCGGGCTGACGACGGGGCTGCTCTGCTGCGAGACAACCGGGAAAAGGAAAGTCGGCTGGCAGCCAGCGGCGACGCTGTGCGTCGTAAATCATCCGTCTGAGCAACAAGTCTGGGCTCTATTTGTGCGTCTTTGATGCCACGTGTTTTCCCAGCCAACAAAGATGGATTGTATCCTGAGACACACGTGCGACGCAACAGCTGCAGCGCTAAAAAAGAAGAGTCTGCGCAGGCCGGGATGAACTAGAATTGACGCTCGCTCTAATGAAAGGAGCTATCGCAACATGCCGTCGCATCTCTCCCACTGATCTCGCCTGGAAGATTCAGGTGGCATCAGAAATGATCGCAAAATCCCATCAGCAATGAAGCCAAAGAGCTGACAGCAAGTCCTACACCTCCAGAACCTGATCAGCCCAGGAACTTATGAAATCCAGTCAGGCAATCAGGACTTAACTAAAGCTGCCAACATAATTCAATGCTGTCTTTCCGATGACTCTCTTCAATAGGTTCCAATAATATCAGACAGAAAAAATGCAGATTTGTCTCTTCGTTTGTATTACGACCTTGACCTTTGACCTGGGGAACTCAAAACTCCAATCAACTCTGCTTTCAGACTCATCATTCATTCTTTTTTTCCCCGTCGTCAAGCCTCCGGAAGCACGTGGGACCTTCCGAACACAGAGAGCAGCCGAGGAAGAGGCGAGACAAGTCGCTGCGGGAAACAAGACTTTGCAACGACGGTTGAACATGGCAACCACTGTGACTAGTTCTATTATTAACGACTAACGGACAAGCTGGAGCTGCTTTTAAAGTCGACCGCTGTTGACCTCAGCGAAACGGTTTCTGACACTTGAGAAGCGAGATTCATGATGAGAAATTGCTAAAAACGATGAATTTGACTTTGTTTTCTTTCAGCTTCTGCTTGAAAGCCGACAAATGATTGGTTCATCTGTTTAAATAGAGGGTGAGACACTTAACCCAACATTTATCTTTCATTCAACTTTCCCGTCAGTGTTTTTTTGATTGAAGTATTTGAATGCATGGAGGCATAAAACTGAAAACATAAAAAAGGAAACACAGATTAAATGTGTCGATTCAAAGACGGGTGCATTTAAAAAAAAATAAAATGAAGGAAGGACAATCTAAAGAATACATAAATATGGAAAAAAAATACTAAGTACAAGCTGTAAAGTTTGCACAAGAACTGAAATAATGCTGAAAAAGTTAAGACAAGCATGAGATGTGACGCAGCGATTAAAAATTTCAATCAAAATTAATTGCAGGATTTCCCTGATTAATCATAATTAGCTGCACTATATACACAAAATGTAATAATCCAATAATAATCCAATAACGAAAACATATTTCAGACTGGAAGTACTCCTGTGATAAGTCGAAACAGCGCTGCAGGGGCTACAAACGACTTTGTTTCCGTCAAATCCGCCGTCTGGAAGTACTTTATAGCAAAAAGGACCACGTAAAAGTTCTGTAGCATTACCCTCCAACTCCATGCTTGATCTGTTTACTGCCGCTTCTGCTTTTGTTTGCGGCTCTGCAGCTGCCAGCAAGAGGCATCTTCAAAATAAAAGCATGGGGACCACATGCACTAATGGCGATCTTTGTGTTAATAGATTGATGGTTTAATGCAAAAAAAAAAAATGCATTAACTTGCCCAGCCTTGAAAAAAAAATTCATGAATTATTTTCCACTCACAAAGAGGATGGAGCGATCTCGCACCGAGGTGGCATAAAGGGGCACGAAATGAGCTCGGATACACACCGTCACCTCGATCACGTTTGGCCTGCTGCTGGCCCGGGGAGGAATGAAGGAAGTGACGCAACCCGAAAAACACGTCTGGTGACACTCGTTGCTCATCGAACCATTTGGCAACCAGTTGTTGAGTCACTCGTCGATCGGGCCAATTTAGACGCTCGTTTACTTTGGGCTCTAGCCTGGGTTTGCTTATTCTTCTCAAAACCTTTTCCTCTTCAGATTAGGGGAGGGGGGGGGGGGGGCTTTGTTGTGGTCGGCTGGCGTCTCGAGGGGGCCGCACCCCGCGCCAGTCCTGCCGACGATCGCTCGCGATTGGTGGAGGACGCCCGTCAGTCTCCCGGCCGCCTTGCTTTTGAGGCCTTGCCCCTAATTAAAATGTTTGGCCTCCATTCGTAGGAGCCGTGATTGGGACCGAGCAGCATTCCACTGTGGCCATTGTTGCCAGACTTGTGTTAGAAAGCACACAATCACACACGACACACGCTACAAGCACTTCTTCTGAGTTGACGTTAAGTTTATTAGCCGCGGCGCAGCTGCTTTGAGTTTTTTCAGACCTAATTAGAAGAGAGTTCACTCATTTTGTTTCTTCCTCGGTTTTCAGCGCGTATCCTTGGAAACCCTCCGAAACGAGCTCTTTCCCCATTCGCAGCTTTTTTTATTTACCAACAAAAGCCGGGCCTTCTCTGAGTTATCTCCACTCAAAAAAGCAAGGCAACATTTGGCCTCTATCAGTACCTCCCGACAAAGCAACAGATACTCGCAAAACCCATCTCGAGGTAGCTTTATTGCACACTTGCATCTGCGACTGGGCCAGAACCAGTTTGAACAAAGCCCGTGCGTGGGTGGTTGCGCGCACACGTGTGCAGCGGCGTCAATAACTATCTGGAGGTGTGGAAACGACACCTGCACGACAAACCACAGACGAGCAAAGTCCGATAAGCGTAGTTTGAGACAGGAAGTAAAGCGAGGACGAGACTTGAACCTTTGTCCCGCAATGCAAACTCGCGCATCTGCCCAGGTCGCCGTTTATTGACGGAGCTGTCAAACATCTACATCTATAGCTTACACCCCCGCCCCCCCCCCGTAGCGGGAAAACAAGCTGCTTTGATCAGAGCCCTAAGATGACATGTGACCTCGTCTCGTCTCTTGCTCGACGCTCTGCTCGGCGGCCGCTCGCTCCCGCGGCGGAGACGTCCCGCGGGAGCTTTCGCTTTGTGCCGATTCGTCACAGCAGCCCAGCTAAAGCCAGTTTCTCCTCCCGTGTCTGACGGGTCGGAGGAAATCCGGCGGCGCTGGTTAATTCGGCGCACGGCGTCGCGCCGGGTTGAGTGGCTCGCTCTGGTGAACGCGACTGGTTGACGTCAACACGAGACTGCACGTGAAAGAAGAGCTTTGTCATGTACCACTGGAATCACTGAAAAAGAGTACTGCAAATCTATAGTACCCCCCCACACACACACTCCATGCAGAAGTGCAGACTTGAAAAGTTTTTTTTCTTCAAAAGAAAGTGTTGAGTCATCAGTTTTATGATCGCATCTTATATCCATCCTGAGGGGCCACCTTCAGGTTCACCTGTCGCTCCATGTCGGAATTTGGCTTCTCTTCATCATATTTTAATCCCATTTTCAGTTTCATCTCTCCTCAGTTTATTGTTATTAATACTATGAGGACAATTATTTATTCCTTTGTGGATTTTCATTCCTTTCACACGGTCGTAAAAACAGACAAAAAAGTCTCCACGAGTCAGAGTTTTTACGCCGACAGAGTTGGTCAACGGCTCACTGGGACACTTCAAGGTCAACTGGACGATGCCTCATTTAATACTCGATTAGTATTATACTAAAATTTGTGGGGAGGATTTTGAATGAAAAGGTGACAAACACGGGTCTAAGAAATCCTGAGCGCCATGAATTGGAGCGCCAGAAAAGAAATAGAGAACTAACCAATTAGCCTGAGCCGGTGTTTAGATCTCGCTTTGTACCTCATGAAGGTGGAACGCGAGTCACTTTGGCGCGATCCTCGAACAAACAAAAAAAGCAACAGGTGCCAACACTGGCAGGAAAGGACAGTCAAAACAGTCAGATATACCATGGCTGTAGTTTATGTTGCTTTTCACAATAAAAGAAGGCATCTAAGAACCCCTTAATCCTTTAATCCTATTCTTGAGCTCTTGTAGTCAGTGCGGGATGAATCAAACGGTACAAAAAACACAGGTCTATCTCCTGGGTGAATCCATGGCTTCCTCCTTACCAACATCCATGTGTGGTTGAAAAAAATAAGAAAGCACTCAGTGAGAGTGAGATGTGACGCAAGGTGGCCTCGTTTGGAGTGAAAGTATAATGCTTCAGGTGATCCCCTCGTGCAAGATCATTTATTTCAAAGGCGGGTTAACTGACCAAAAGCTACGAACAAAATTAAATCGACAATCCGAGAAGGCTGAAGTCGCCGAGTCAAAGGTCAGACGAGGACTGTTGCCAGAGGGGGGATGTGTGACTATCAAAATAATAGCTTCTGCAACATGACGGTTTAATTACCTGGAATTACCCTGATTGGTGATTTCTACCACTAAATATATTTTGTTTCCATTTGCAAAATGCAACTGAAGAGGCTGAACACTCCTTGCACTTGTCCGTTAAACCATCAAGTCACGTTCAGTCTGACTGTTCTTCCAGCGACTCCGCAACAGAAAAAGGAATCAACTGCAACGCCCCAGATTGAACCCCCTTCTTTTTGTTATTTTTAATACACTGTATCCGTCTCATTTGCCACCTCCGCACACACAGAGCGCGGGCACAGCGGCACTGCAGCCGGCTCCCATAAGGAGTCAGGACTTGTAAATTCGACAACTGTCATCACTGGGGTGGGGCGTCCATCTTGAAAGCAGGCGAAACAAGTTTGAACACACGTCGCGCCAGAACTGCAGCAGCCGCCAGTTAAGAACCCAAAAACGCTGGCCATTTTATCCCCCCCCCCACACACCCTCCGCGCTCCCTCTCCCGTCTCCTGCCGCACGCCACCACTTCCACACTATGCTCTCCGCGAGGCTGCAACCACGAGCCGGCGCCGGTTTCACGCTCGCTCCCGGTAACAGCCGCAGCAGGCAGACGAGCGACCTCAAATACCCTCAGCTTTCCACCGAGGCTGCCTTCAGTCGCTCCATTCGGTGGTGCGTTATTTTATCATTTCCGGTTGCCGCTGTCTAAAAACTGCACCTTTGCAATCCATTTTTGATGCCCTTGGAATAAAAAATACAAAAAACAAAACAACAGAGGAGTGAGATGTAATTAAGAGGATTGTTATTTAGTTAATTTAGAAATTAAGAATTATTACTTGATGCTGTACCTTCCATTTTTCTGTTTTGACATTATTCTTTTATAAAAACAACTGAAAAAAATATTTATAACACCACCTGCAGACATGTTTTTCCCCTTGCCCTCAGATATAAACGAACGAATCCAGAAAAGAAATTCTCTCAGAGTCACCTTTTTCTCCTGACTGTCCTTGAAGGCATCACTTTATGCTCTTATGGCAACATGTCATCTGTCGTTCCTCTTAACTACGGCGCCTCACACGGGACAGGTTAACAATCGTTTGTAAATAACTTTACACGCAACAAGCGAAGCTCGCCTCGAGTTTTAATGACGTACATTCCGTCCGCTCGGAGGATTCGCGAGCAAACACTGACTCGAGTTCGTCCTAAGAAAAAAAAAAACCTTACACGCTGAACGGTAAAGTCCAAATATTTGTAGTTCTGACGCGCTATGAAAGCTGCGTTTGCACGCCAGATGTGGACGGAGCGCCTCAAGTTCACGTTGCCAAAGCAAAGGTTAAAGGGGTAAAAAAGGAAAGAAAAAGTTGGTCGTGTAGTCAATTAATAATCCGGCCGGTACCGGCCCCACTGGCGTGATTAAAAAGAACGCTTCTAACAAGCCGAAAGATACAACTTCGGCCCATTTAACCAAACTCCCCTGAAGTCCTCGTAAAAGCGTGCTGCTCACCAGCAATGGCAGGCAGAAGCCCGAGCGAAACACCAAACGATTTAAGACGTTTTCGCCGTTTGTTAAACCCAAAGACGCGTACGAACAACTTCGAATCAAGTTACGGGATGAAAGGGAAGCGGTGTACAATTCGGCGTCCAGGAAACGAACTGCAGGCGGGAGCAAATGTAAACTTTTTCTACAAATCCTCCCGGTGTTCATGCATTCCCATGCCGACTAAATGTATCACGGTGTGCACGAAGGAGCAGGCGCTTCATCTGGTAACAAAAAATATCCGGAAACATTGCAGTTATAAAGCAGTGCGATATCGTTAAATCACATCCCGAATTATCACAAAAATTACACCAGTCCTCACAAGCTCAAAGTCACGCTAAAGCAGCTGCGAACCGTGTGCCGACAAGCAAGGCAGCGTTCAATTGTAGATATTTTGAGTGGAGTTCGACGGACTCAGTTTTCACCCCCGAAAGACGTGAAAACACACACCGGTAGCTGTGTTAAACATAAATATTGCCATGTTGGACGGAGGACACCGACCTGCCAACACTGTCAAGCTGCGAGGGTTGTTTTTTTTTTGGAGGTGGGGGTGAAAGCCTGTCATTGGATAGACAGTTGTCAGCACCATCACCCCCACCCTTTCCTCTTTTTCTTAAAAAAAAATAACAAAAAAATAACCAAAACGTAACATACCGCATATGAAGGACGAGGCTCGTATCCAGATATCAGTCGGAGTCCTTGTACCTGTGCATTCCTCCTCCTCCTCCCCCCCCCCAAACTCGCAGCGGCGCTGATCTCCGCCGGTGAAAGTGAACGGGACACAGCGCCGGGGTTTTAACCTGAAATGACCCGCGCCGGTGCAAATCAGGCGAGGGCTGCTGGGCGCGCGTGCGCGCGTGTTTGTCTGCGCGCGCGCCGCCGCCGCCGCTGCCGCCGCGTCTATGTGCGGAGCGGAGTGAGCGCAGCGTGCTCCTGACAGCGGAGGAACGGCGAGCTGCGGACAGCCCGGACGCCGGAAAACTTCAACATGGAGCCGGGAAAAAAAAGAAAAAAACAAGGGGAGGGGAGCGAAGGGTGTCCACCAAAAAAAAAGGGACAAAAAAAAAAAAGATAACGAGAGACGGAGACAAGACACTCTTTGGCGGATTGACAGTTGTAGCGCTTCGACTGAACGCTACGGGGAATCAGAGAGCCGGATCACGGTGAGGAACTCAACCAAAATAAGCCTCGCCCTTATTACAAACTCCAGAATTTTTTTTTGTTTTTTTTTTTTCGAACGCGGTTGGCTGTTAGTTCTGGGGGCCTGTCACAAGCCGACACGGCAGGAAACACGCAGCTCCGGGCTTGTGTACAACTCAGTGAGTGTGTTTTTAGATGGGTGTTTTGGCATTTCCAGCGTGTCCGACTGTGAAACCTCAGAAATACCATGAATGTTTTTCTTTTCTTTTTTTTTGGGGGGGGGGGGGGTTATTTCCTTTTTTTTTTTCGTCTGATAATGACCCACGTGAGTCGTTTCCACCGGAAGAGTACACGAGCTCCCATCCTTATGCAGAGTTTCAGATGTGTTCCTGCTCCATCACACCCGGCTTAAACGAATGTGATGTCATCAAGCTCCTGCTAACGAGCCCTCATTGAACTCAGGTGTGTTGGAGCAGTTGGCCATCTGAAGGTTGAAGGAAGGAAGGAAGGAAGGAAGCCAGCCAGCCAGTCCTCCCTCCAGGACTGGAGGGTTCCCTTCTTTCCTTCCTTTCTCCCTCCCTCCCTCCCTGAGGGTTCCAGACATCTCTCCGCTCCGAGTATGATGTCATCCAGCTCTTTAGCGTCCTGCCAGTGAGCCGTCGTTGGATTCAGGTGTGTTGGAGCAGGAAGACCTCTGAAAGTCTAAGACAGGAAGGAAGCCTCCCCCCACCAGGACTGGAGGGGGACACACTGCCTGTGCAGCTTGTCAGGGACATGGCTGGACATCACTTGAAGTGAGTAGCTCATACCACCCCCCTCCCAAAAAAATACATCATTCTCTGAAACTGTGAATGAAAACTAAGTCATTGAGAGGAAAACCATTTTCTGAACTTTTCTTTGCAACTCACTTCAGTGTCACATGTTCCGTAGAGACATTCATCTGTTGATCGTCGCATGTCTTTTTTTGTCATTGATTGTTGTTTGTTGACATTCCTACCGAGAACTGCCCACAAGCTGTGAGCGGGTTGAAAGGGAATAGCGCGATGTGTTCAGGGAAGTCACAGGGGAGCAGAAGTCAGCCTGGCATCCCTCCACTGGCGGCGTGATGGTGCTGCGAGATGCTGACGCATTGCACTCGACGCTACCGTGCGGTCTCCATTAAAAGGGAAAGTAGCTTCCCTCCATCTGCTTGAGATAGCAGCCTTTTTTCTCCTTATGTTTCAGAAGGATGAATTCAGTGGACTCATAGAGTGGACTTGCGCGTCTCACTGTCTTGAAGGGCTCATTATGCCTGCAGCGCGCGTGGAAACTGATACGAGCGTTCTAAACAGGCGTTAACACCACTGCCAGTCATACTTCGGCGTGTTCATTATGTGGAGTGATTATTTGGGTGTCAGCGCATCGGAGGACGCCGCTGATAATCAAATGACGGCTAATGCCAGCGAGACGTGTCGCCTCGGCCGTGTGCACGCGGGCGGAACGGATGCTAATCAGCAGGACTGGGTGGCGTTTGGAATGGCGCGCTTGCTCCATGCATTATTGGTACTGCAACGTTTTGTCCGAGTGTGAAGCAGCAACTGACAGCTAAACCTTGGATGAAATGGATATCTCATAAGTTATTAGCATTAAAGGGGCCCTTTTATGCTATTTCGACTTTTTTCAGCTATTCACAGTGTAATAGTGTTGAAAGCTCATTCAGAAAAGTGAGCAACGCCCCCTCCTTTCGCATGAACTCATGTTTGAGATATCCAGCGTGCCTCTCCATTCAGTTTCGATGGTGGTAAAAACGGTCGGTTTCAAGGAGTTTTTTTCACATCAGTTTTTCACTGAACTGACGTCACAAGGGTGGGGGGGGGGCTCAGTGATTGGACAACTTCTCTACGCTGGGCGTATGAGCGCGCTCTTGACAACTGCTACCAGCAGTTAACCAATCAGAGGCATCCTGTAGGGGTGGGGCTTAATGCAGAAGAGCCTCATTCTGCTTGTTTCTAAAGGGGGGTCTATTGGGGCTGAAGGAGACAATCGAGATATAATGAAATACAGTGTTTGAGAAAAAGAGCTTCATGAATTTCTGT
The DNA here is from genome assembly GCA_032164315.1 of Malacoctenus gilli. NCBI lineage: Eukaryota > Metazoa > Chordata > Actinopteri > Blenniiformes > Labrisomidae > Malacoctenus > Malacoctenus gilli. Next base: position 4,951 of record JASSRZ010034500.1, on the reverse strand, counting down.
CATTGTGGACTTGCATACGAAGACAAAGACATCCAAAATGGGTAAAATAGGGCCACTAACTTTCTTAAAACAGGAAGTGAGCAACGTTAACATGGAGCAATTTAAATTGGGATGAATTAGATGAACACAGTGAATGAAAAGCGCTGCTTTAATTTGTGAAATTAAGTGAAATTTAACTGAAATTGAATTACAAGTTCCACCTATCCTCATGTCATACTGTTACCATGGAGATGGTACCTTCAGTGTTCCACACCTGTGACGCACCTGTTGGATTTATCATCACGACCCCGGATTCTTCTTCAGCAAATATTTCTAGCAGCAGACTACAGCATAAAATGCTTTGTGCTGCGATAACACCAACAACATGTTAGTGGCCCATGAAGTGGTTTACTGTTTACTGAAACAATCCTGATCCTCGCCAGTCTGCATTCATCCACAGACCTGATGTTTGCGTATCAGAGGCGTATTTGCATTCACACTTACGTTTGATGTGGTCTCAATTCATCCCCAACCCCCGCTTTCAGAAGTGGTTCGGCAGTTCTGAAAACAAACCGTCCCCAGTGTATTTACGCTGTTTCTTTCATGTGGCCAAGAGGGATCCGGTCATGAAAAGTGCGCATGAATGTCAGGTGTAAAAAGTGCCAGAGATGCATGAGGAAACTCAGGCCACACAGGGAGAACACGCAAACTATGCGCAGACAGACCCCATCCCGGTTCGAACCCGGGACCTTTGAGAGCGCTAACCACCAGTTCCCAAACCTCTCCAACAGCTCACAATAAATAGCAACGTTATTGTGCTCACATAAAGGTGTGGGTGTCGGCCATGGCGGGTCATCCTTTTGGGAACTCGTCTGCGGAGCACTTCAGGTTCCGGTGAGGGGAGGGCTTCTTCCAGCTGCTCGTGCCGTCTCAGGATCAGCCCTTGCTCTTTGATTCCGAGCGGCTGACACCAAAGCTGGTGTCACTCTTTCTTTTTGCTTTGTCTGAATGATTTTCTTGGGGAGACATCTCTTCGTAATGACGGCATTTAGGCAGTTTGGCGGTAGTCTGACTGCAGCGCAGCAACAGCAGCAGCTAACTGAAGCCAGGCGGCAGGAATGCAACAGCTGCAGCTTCCACATTGGACTATGTAAACCTCCTTTGTCTCTTTTAGTGCTTCCTTTGTGTTGAAACTGCTATCTGGCTGCCTGTCCTCCTCCTAAACCTTCACCTTCGTTATACAGTGTGGGGAAGGGAGGGGGGGACGCGAGGGATCGCCCTCCCAAAACCCAGCTGCATATGTAAACCGCATGACTGACGTTAAATGCAGAACTTGTTTGCATGTCATCTGCCCATTCCTGACGGGAACATTGTGTTATTCATGCAACGATCGCGGCGCTTTTCAAGGTCGCCTGGACGCAGCGGTGCACGCGAGTTCAAGTCAGAGGGTTCGCCCAGCGTCCACAGTCGGCCTCGCTCCTCTGGTTTGTAAATGAACAACCTTTTGGGTCCAGTTGTTTCTCGACGCCCTGAATGAACCCAGAAGGGGGGTGGGGTGGGGGGGTCTCCTCTTACGGACGACAAGGAGGAGCAGATTCCCAGAAAACTTCAGCTCGTTAAACTGAAGTGTCCGGCCAACAAAAACACAAAGCAGACGAGCGAAGCAGCAGGTCCGATTATTGCTTAACTTTTTCTTAAACAAGCGTGTGTGTGTGTGTGTGTGTGTGTGTGTGTGTGTGTGTGTGTGTGTGTGTGTGTGTGTGTGTGTGACCGGAGAAATGATGGAGCAGAAGAGGGCGCACCAACTGGGATGGCGGGGCGGGGGGGGGGGGGCCGCTGGGTAGCTTCAGTGTATCCGAGCGACGAGCAGGGGGATGAACTCATCCGTCATCAGCGTAGGAACGAATGCAAGTGGGACACAGCCCTGAGGTGGAACCACCTGCGTGGAAAGGTGCTTGAGTTTGAAGCCGGGCTCTTGTTGGCTCTTCACGTGGCGACAGATTCCGTCCTGTAAATTCATCGAGCGGTCTTTATGGCTGTTTGATGGGACCGTTCTGTTCGTGAGCTGGACAGCTCTCGAAAACCTGCTTTGAAGGACTCTGCTCTCAGCCGACATTCCTCCGCCTGCAGGCCCATCCAGTCTCACTCTGTGAGGTATTCTGGATCATCAACAGACACATTAGAGACACGCGAGCCCTTATTTTGGATGCTGAGCTTCGCTTGCCATATTTAGCCTTGATTAACCTGATAGTTTGAGTCCGAGCACCTGAAAAAGGTTTCAGCTTGGATCGGTTTCACGGACTCAGTGGGAAAATCCAGCCAATGTCTTTTGTGGTAGGTTTAAGGAGCCCTAAGACAGAGAGCGTCTTCACCTGAATTAAAGAACTGTTTCGACTCATTGTGTTGTCACCTCTCATGTAACAAAAACACCGCGAGGTGGTGTGTTGAGGAAGGACAGGAAACACTATGTGATTTCTATGGAAGATGTAATCCAACAAAGGCTACTTCGATCAGGAAAACAAGCCGAGGTCAGATCTACGAAATGAAACACGAAGGATGAAGCCTCGGGACGTTTGAGCCAAGTTAAGAAACGGTGAACTGGTTGCTGGTGAAGTGGAAGGTTGCTTGTTTGAGTTCCCATACAGACATGCAGACATATCGTGTCATGCAAACGAAATGGCAACGGCCACTCTTGAACAAAGTCCATCAGTCCCCGCACCGCGACTGACATGTTGCTAAGGTTACCTATGAATAGAGTGGGTTAATACAGGGAATTAAATTCCCCAAGCGAGTGTAAAAAAAAAACTTAAACTGTGATTCAGAATAAAAATAAACAAAGGAATAAAAGACTGAGAAGGAGTGACGTGGCTCCGCTACTTTTGATGAAGGATTTCAACTAGTAAAGCACTCAAAGAGTGCAAACCTCCGCCAACGCCATCCAAGCTCAACAAAATGCAACAAGAATATCTGGACCCATGGTAACCAGGGCTATCACACAGGGCATCAAAGGGCACACACACACGCACAAGCACACACACACTCACCTTAGACTAGCCAAATACCTTTATTCATTATTTTTGGATCCCCAGATGATCTGATAACCACCAAGTTTCCATCATCTGTTCCTTGCACCACCACTAACTAGTCCTGTAAGTTCCTCTCAATTATGCCTTTGCTTTCTTGGGTTTCCCCCGCCGACAATCAGGCCGACAGATGCACAAACCCACCGCAGACGCTGGCATACCCTGCTTGGCGGAGGCAATAAGTCACGCCGTCACTTACGAGCCCCCCCTCCCCTGCTACTCGACATCCCCAGAAGGCCAGAAGGTGAACGGCATCACTGTCTGTCAGATAGGGTGAACCGCACGGGGCGGGAATATGAATAATTCACGTTTCAGACTGCGCCTGACTAAAAAGTGACTCCTGGACCAGACTGACATGGAGGACCACGCACATGGAAGGGAGACGCTGACATATTTACACCTGACCTGTGCTAACGATGACAGCGAGACCACTTTGATACATGTCGATGCTGACGCGCACAGAGTCGAATGCTTTGAACCCTGCACCAGTAAGGGGAGGCTGACCAATACTCGAGACGACCGATGTATTGCGCCAATAGGAAGCCTGTACAATGAGCGTGAGAAAGACATTGTACTTGTCGTGGTCGGTTCTACTTTGCGCATTCCTCTCCGTACCTGTTTGTACTTTAACTCTTCCCCCAGTTTTCTATTCTTTTTCTTCCCTTTCTGACTTGCTGCAGTGACCCAGATACTTCCACACAGATCGTTAAAGTTTAATCTGATCCAATGTAATGTAATCTGATCTGATATTTCTCCAACTTCAGCTTTGATGTTTGGAAGAAGTGGTTTTTTTGGGGGGGGTTTTTTGGTCAATTTTCGACAGCCTTCGGGCAGAGGTTTCTGACGTGGTGCTGATGTCTCGTCTTAACGAGAGAAACACATTTTTTTTTTCTTTTTAGCAGAGCAGCATCTGTTGTTGATATCGCGTGTGAGGATTTGCCGGGAGATTCTTAAAAGCCCCCCCCCCCCAGCCCTCACCCACCAAGTTCCAACATAAGTGGCACAACTTCGGCTCGGCAGCTGATGAGTTTTCCATTAACACCGGTTTGGACTCCATAACCGTGAGTTGTTCTTGGACACTTCGGAGAAACCGTCTCTCAGCTGGAGACCCGCCAGCACTCCTTTAAGCTCAGAGAAGCGAGTGCCAGGAAAACTGATGGATCCGAATATTCTGAAAGAAAAACAAAGCCGCTTCTGGTAGGAAATGTACTGATCATTTTATAAATATGGCAACAAAACCCCTTCCGGAAAAGCACAATTTCCCAAAGACCTCATTCTGTCACGTTCATCTGCTGGTTCCCACTTTGTTAGAGCAGGTGACAGCCAGTGGAGCTTCCCTCAAAGCTCCTCTGGCATACCTGAGCTCTGTGGTAAACGCTCATCACGTGACCTCAGCTGGATCCATTTGGAGTGAAGTGATGTGAAGGATACAGCCGGCTTCTGAGTACCAAACTTCAAACTAGAGATTTTGCGTCTCAGAAAGGAGACAGCCACACTAAACTCTGCGATGCGAGCCTCGGCTTCTCTCAGGTGGGCCAAAAGCTGATCTGAGTTCAGTGAACAAGTCGTCAGGAAAGTCTTCTTTTAGTCGATTGGAGCTGTGTGTGATTTCCCGCCGCTATGGATGTGTGCTCATAAAGAAGAATACAAGATCAAGAACTATTAAAGTAAACTCGTAGAATTTCAACTAGGAAAGCACTCAAAGAGCACAAAGCTCCACCAATGTCATCCATGCTCAACTCAAGGTAACAAGAAAAAACCCAGATGGACCCACTGTTGCATGGGAACCATGTGATGTCACACAGGGTATCTAAGGTAACACACACACACACACACACACACACACACACACACACACACACACACACACACACACACACACACACACA
>JASSRZ010034499.1:0-15833 GCA_032164315.1 Malacoctenus gilli | reverse complement strand
CACACACACACACACACACACACACACACACACACACACACACACACACACACACACACACACACACATAGACACACGTGTGCATAGCCACTGAACTCATTTTAGACTCAGGGGAATAAATTAAACTGTCATTTCAGCGAGTGTGTGTCTGTGTGTATGAAACGCGCACACACGTGAATGTCTTTGTGGGTCTCTCCATCACAACAGCGCTAATTCATTCTTCCTCTTTTTTTTTTTCCGCGGCCGCGCGTGGCCTTTAAACAGCCCGCACACAGTGACTCTCTGAAAACTTCAATCGAGAGGCTCAGTCGTCACCTCAGTCTGCACGCACGCGGCAAAATGAAACCAAATCGAATAAGGAGAAAAGCTTTAGCATTTTCCTCATCGCAATGTTCCCAACCAGGATGTTCAGCCAGTCAGAAGAGGAGCGAGTTTCAAACCATCCCCATGTTTCCATGGATATCATCCATTCAGTTGAGCTTTCGTGTTGCACAGTTTGCGTGTCCATGAAACGAGACGATTCGATTCGGATGACAACGCGACGCAAAGGATCATCACGTGACCCTTCTGGGTACCTGTTGGTCTCGCACAGGTATGCAGACTTTCCTATTGATTCCACTGACAACGTTGGCCAACACAATACCCCAGCGAAACAATAGGAGCCATGTCGTGAGCTGAATTCCTTCTTTCGCAGCACAAAGAAACATTTCATAAAGAAAAGAAGAGGACGTGCGCAGCGCTGCATTATGATGAAACTATTTCATCTGTTACAAAACAGCGAGAACGGATCATCAGGTGCTTTTTTTTTTTCATTTTGCCGCGAGTTTTTCCCTCTGTTTCGCTTGCCGCACATAAATGAGGACGTGAGCCTTCAATGAAACATTTAAATTATAAACACAATGGCTTAGCTGATGAATACTTTTTATGTTCGAGTGACCCGTGTAAAGAACTCGCGAACTAGAGGCGCCGACACGATCCTGCGATGTGTGTTTTCATTAAAACAGTTGCGAGATTTTCTGTGGATATTTGCGTGTAAGAATTAATTCCACACTCCGGCTTTGACCGAAGCCAAGGTTCGAAGACAAATTGCTTTTCAGTGTTCTGCGTGTCTTTTTCCGCAAAATGCATCATTCAGCGTTCGATTCACAGCGCATGCTCATATTCTCAGTTTTTCACCAGTCTTTCAGGTTTTTCGGAGGGCCACTTTGCGAGAGTTGGGTGTCTGTTTATCTCGCGTGCTCCATCTGCAAAAATCCGTGTCTCGAACGGCCTCTCCTTCACACATAAATCCCTGAACTCGTCTTTTAATTTTTTTTCTTTTTCAGAAACGCATCCCTGCACTTCGGGGACTCAGGACACAGCTGTTAGTATTTACACATCTAAGTGTTACATATGCTGGCTGTCATATTTGGTTAGTGCGCAGGTCGGAGAGCCGGCTGAGGCGGCGGTGGTTTCGAAAAAACGCAGAGCCTGATTGAATGTCAAACTTTGGGTCAATTACACACGTTTTACAAGATGTTAACTGCGTTTTGTTGCCGTAAAACGAGAAAAACTAAACGCTGGCGCGCGTGCCGCGTTTGTTCGTGTTTGTGTGCGACTGCTGGAGCGCAAGCCTTTAAGACGAAAATCAGGTCATTTGGCCCCATGGGAAAGTTAGAGAAGGGAGAGACGGGGAGAGGGAAGGTTATGGAAAGGTATGCAAAGACGATAAGGATGGAGAGAGAGAGAGACGAGAAGGAGAAAAAAGGGTGATGGCGATAATGATGATATGCAGCTGTTGGGCACAATCAAGAATGGGCACGTCAGCTGCACACACATGTAATCACATTTAAGTGGCGTCCTTTCGCGTCGACTCACCGAGGACTTTAACCATGTCACTATTGTGAGTGACAATACGAGACGGCGTCGGTGACGCGGTGGCGATGTCTACTTTCTTTGGTTTTGCTGAACTTTTTCCGCGAGCTGGCGTCCATATAGAATAATAAACAGTCGGACTGAGTTTTTCTGTTTTCGATTGAGTTTTTCTTCTGGTTGGGAAACATTCCGAAGACTTTCTTGGCGATTACTCGCAGATGCACTAAAAGACCAGTGGCTGACCGGATTGGCTGCTGCTGTTGGGTTTTCGCACGTTCAGGATGTGCACAGAGAGTGTACACTGGTGTAAGTAGCCCGAGGCCACTGCAGGCGCCTGCACACTCTGGGCCTTTGTGTAGCGTCTAACCATACATGAAACATTTACCACATCCGCCGATGGGACTTCACTCCAAATATCTCCGTCTGCTTTGTATTCCAAATAATGTCTGACTGAATGTCATCACAATCAGTGGATAATGATCAATGTGGAGGAGAGGAGGGGAAAAAGGAGAGGGGGGGGGGTGCTAAGCAAAGCATTGTGTGCGTGTTTTTTTTTTTTCTGTACGAGATGCCTCCAAATGCATTCTGAGGATTTGCTGAAGTGATTGTGTTCTCTTGTTAGACTGCAGCCTTGGAGGCATTGCAAAACACACAGGTGGCGAGAGGAGCTTCGACTAACAATAATCATGAGATGGAGAATCTAATTTTCACGACGATAAGCACATTATTAAAACCTCGCTGGTCTGAGTCACACGCGCACAAACACAGAGGTTATAAAACGCGCTTATCCCGCGCAACGCTCAAATATTTCAGTTGCGCACCCGATGTTTCAGGATGCACCGACTTGCTTCGCTTTGTGCACAAATACACTTGAAAAGTTGAAGAGAAGAGGGATAGCTGAACAACAGCAGCTGCGGTTTGCTTTTTTAAGTGGCTACACGCCAAATCTGGCTTAAAAGCTGCTTTATAACAGTGTGCTGCAACAGTCTGGGGATTATTGCGTCATCAGAAATCAAACGTATCATCAACTTTTTACAGCAATTTAGTTGAACTTCATGAACAATTAAACAGGCCATCATTTTTTTCCCCTCCCTCCTCTTTAAAAGCTGACTATAAATAAATGAAACGGCAAAGTAGAATAAAGGCCGAGCAGTAAGTGGATTGATTACAAGTTTGGAAATCCTTTTAGGACCTGTTCCTTTCAAGTGCATTCCTGTAACAGTCATAAAAACAATGATGTCAGAAAGTGACTGCATGAGATGCCTGGTAAATTGAGAGGAGGAGGAGGAGGAGGAGAGGACGGGTCGGGAGCGACTGGGAAAGAAGACGGCAAAGTGGAGAGAAACACCAGCGTGTGACAAAGAGGAACATTCAGGAGAGAAAATAAGAGCGCGATGAAGATGACACGAGAGAAAGGGGGGAGAACGAACGACAGAGACAAAGCACCGAAGACGACGGATGTGAGGAGCGCGAGCGAATCAAAGTGAGAACCCTTCTGTGAGCAAGGCAGAAGTGCGCGCATGTGAGCCAGGAGAGGGGAAAAAAATGCTTTTGTGAAATATTCAGTGTGATAGAAGACTTATAGAAGTGAAATCCCCTCCCTGGAGACAGAGAGAGAAGAGGAAGAAAAAGGGAGGAGGAGCAGCGAAGAGGAGGAGCGGTGATTGAAGTTTTGGATAAGAGTCATAGGGCTGGAGACCGTTTCAACAGAGAGGTCTCGGCTGTGAAGCTGCGTGTAGGACTGTCAGGGCCCTGGCTATTTTTACATAACGTGTGGGTATACGGCTCACACCTTATAGCAGCCGGTATACCTGTGGAACATGCTGGAGGTGAGCTCCTGCAGGAATCTTTTTTTTTTTTTTTTTTTCATCTCGGTTGCTATTTTCGAGGAGAGGAACGCGGTCTCCGGTTATCAAATAATAATGACGACTTGGTCCTGAGATGGAAATGTCCTTTTTTTTTGTTGTTGGTCCCATTCCTCTGGGACGCAAGTGTGCACAGACAACCACAGGATCGAAGGGGATGACGTATGTGCTTCCCAGCATCCATGTGGGGAACTGGATGTCCCATGTTTGCCCGTCCACGACACGTTCTTTGGCTTTTCTTTTTAAACATTGACGCGCCGCCGCGCAGCAGCTGCCATCCACCCTCGACAGGTCCGAGGGGACACAGCGGGCTGGTTTGCACGAGGCGCCACGGCGAAGTTGTAGAAAGCTGGAGAGTCTTTTCACACCTCAGTTGTGAAAATACAGCTGGGAGGTAAATAGTCTCAAATAAAGTCGATAAACTTTACCCAGGTAGAGCTCAACCATCTCTCACTTGTTGAGATGATGCGACCAGTCAGCTGGTCAGCCATCTTGTTTGGGTCTACAACGCCTGAACTCTCGTTCGCCCACCTCGTTTTGCGTGTACTGTGCTGAAACTTGCTCCAGAGTTAGTTTTCACTCAATCGATCACCTTCAACAGGCGAAACAGTGTTGATATTTTGTCTGTCGTCCCTTAACAGCGATTAGAGTTGAAGAGGAAAAAGAGATAAGTTGGCCCTCTGGTCTGCTTTGCCTTGCTCTCATGCTACCACCATATAAAATAGCTCTACAGATGTAAACAAACCCCTACACTGGACAGCTGTTTGTCCACATATTCTGTGACATCGCTCCCCCCGACAATGCTGTATACAAAAGTGTCAAAACAGCACCAGGAACTCCATCGGTTACACAAACAAGTGAGGAGACAGCTTCCTTGAAGCCCGTCACTTCTTCAGGTTGGACTCTAACTTCCACCAAACTTCTAACTGCATCAGAGTTTGTTTGCTTTCCCAGTATTTTGTCTGTTCAGAGCTCACCGGGGTTCAGGTTACTGTAATGAGGCATCAGCACAAGAGTTTGTTTGGACTGTATCAAGTGTGATAGGCTACGATGGCGACAATGATTTTTCTCATCAGTCGCTGCTGTAATTCATGGAGCCTATCAGCGTACATTAGCATATTGAGGATTCTCAAACCGCCGTTTGTTCGTCAAACTTTACTCAGCCTTGTGAAATGTTTCGCATCGCAAAAAATAGCAATCGCTCCACTGCCTGTAAGAGGTTTAACGAGCCAAAACTGAATTTTGGACACATCAGTCATCGTTCGGCTGCCAGCGGCGGCGTAGCCAGATTTTATTTCGTGAGTGGGCATCGAGGATATGAAGCTGTCATCCTCCCCGGAGCTTCAGGTAGCCTACAGTATATTTCTTTGCTCAAATTGGCAACTACGGTGATCACGTTACTTGTTAAACCACAAGCACAGGCAGCCGTACAAATAAACTGGAAATAAAAACATAGCACCTCATGGAGGCCGCGGTGACAGCCTGGCACGTCCTGACAGGCAAAACAGTTGGGGGGGGAAAAGAATGGAAATAGCTCACCTGTGATGAAAACACTACGAGCAGGAATCCTTTGACTGTGTCTCACTTCAGTCGCTCGTCTTTCGGCGGAGACGGGAACACAGTCCAGACTGCGTCGCCGCCGATGCTCAGAAGCCAGTTTTAGCTGGAGCTCAATAGAAGGCTCCTCTCCCCGCTCTGATCCCGCCTGTTGATGATACGACTTTGCTGTCCTGCCAAGCTCAACTGGAAGACCCTGCCTGCTGCGCTCGCGCTCGGACTGCACTACGGGATCGGCCTCGTTCGAGGGGAATGAAGCCGTGCAGTCAGTAATGGCATATATGACCTTTATCTACCACGCTGGGCTTTATTCATTTTTGAACAATGATGGGAAATCAGAAACAATATGACCTTTTTTTTTTTTAATCAGAATGTTTTCAACTGAGATGTCTGAATTAACTGAAATGGGCCTTTTTCCCACTCAAACCTTTAACAGCGCTTGCTCTGGTATGAGACAGACCAAACGCATTTACTCTACAATCGTTTCTATAAAAAAAACCCAACAAATTCATACACACAGTGCCTTACACACACAGACACACTCACACACACCACATACACACAGGGAAAAAAAAATCATACACGAAAGGCTCTATAAATACAGTGTGGAGGTAATGTTCATCTTGTAAAGTAGGCGGATTAACTGGAACCAGGTCAGAGCAAAGGCAGAGCATGTTCTAGCTTTTCTCCTATTTAGCTGCTTTTCTCACCATTTTTTCCCCTTGTCATTGCTTTTTTAGCTCCTTTTTTTTCGACAAGGCGAACGGTCTCTTTAAATATAACATCGCCCCCCAACTGGCACTTGTTTCCAAGGGTCCCCATCGCTTCAAGAGACACTCCAGAAAACCCATCAGAGAAAGATCCTGAAGGACTGTGTTCTGGATCTCAGTTTTTGACTCTGATTTGAAACACACTGCTGCCGAGGGACAACATGCAGCAGTTCTATTTTGAAAGTGACTTTCAGTTGTTTATCTAACAAAGATTATATCATCACAGCAGTATGGAGGATTAAAATACGCTGGCGACGAAGACGGAGAAGCAATTCTCACAACTGCATGTAAAATTTATCAACAAACTTTCATTGATGAGCTGGCGCTCCATGAATCACTGACAGGTAAAGGCTATTCTCGGCTGCAACAGATTGTAGTTCTATTTCGGGCGACTCCTAAAATGGGATTTTCAGCGAAGACCGCGTTTTATGTCTCGGAAACATTTTTAGATCCTTTCTGGGTTTCCTCAGCTCCGCTGGAACGCTGGATGCCAGCATTTGGCTGCGAATGAGAGGATATGCAAAGGAATAAGTGAGAGATTTGGAGACTGGGCGTCTCTATTACCGCCAATGCCTTTCAAAGTCTGCCTGTCTCTTATGGATAGAAAGATGCATTCAAGTAATCACTGGGGAGCCACTGTAATGGAGTGCGCGAGCATAAGAGAGCACGGAGAGAAAAAAGAGAAGGAGTAAAGAAAAGGCGAAGCCAAAGGGCGACGAAGGAGATGAGATGTGGCTGGTTCAGAGGAGGAAGGCTTGATTTTTTTTATTTTATTTCTTTTTTTTGATTCCACGGGCCATTCAGAATCAGGAATGCAGCTCAGTGGGGGAATCTGCCTTTGTTTCTAACCACCTCAGTATTAAACTCATCCATCCTGAGAAAGAAGGAGAGAAAGAAAGAGAGAGAGAGAGAGAGAGAGAATAAGACGAGCGGCTACGAGAAGCGGCGCCTACAAAGCAAATCATCTTTCACCTGTAGCTAACAGAGATCCTGGCTTGCATAATGCGATGTGAAGATAAAGCCTCCTTTAATGACCAGCTGAGCCAATAAATCCGGATCAGTTCCGACCCATCCATCCCCACCCCACCTCACTCCACCCCGCCTCACTGCACCCCTGCTGCCAGGTCTCTGTTTCAGGCAACTTTCTCCGCATAAAGACCAGAAACTCTTCTCCTAACGGCTGTCGTAGCTTTTTGCGAGAAACGAATGAGAAGGAAAAAACCAAAAAAACCCTCCCAATATCACAAAAATTCATCTTTAGAATCCAACGACGCATTCAGCCGAAGTGGAGGAAAGAAGAGACATCTGACACTCGGCACTTTCCCTCTGGTACAATGAGAGAAGGCATTTCAAAAGTACCTTATTCTCGCAGTATGTGTAATTGCCTGGCTCTGTCTCCCCCTACGCCAAGCAATCCCTCTGGTGAGAAGTCCCTCCAATAATTGTTTTCAATTAAAAAGTGCTGTGCTGCAGCTGTCCTGGGCTTGCGCTCACTTGTATAGCTATTTGGGGGAATGGTTAACAGGAGGAAAAGGGGGGGGGGGGTGTGTAGTAGTATTGGCAGCCACCAAAATGATTGGATGGGGAGTCACAGTTGAAAGACTGATGAAACAGTCGCTTGTTGGATCCGTCTTTACAACAGCTCGGGGTGTTACATAAGGGGTGATGTAGCTGGAGCTGGTGCGGAAAGCACAAACCATGAATCCCGATGACAAACATAATGGGCGGGCGATAGGTGACTGTTCCACTTAATGACAGCATTGATACTTAGGTTCAAATGACTTTTTTATTCCCCACCGTTACAACAGTAAGGAATACACCTCGCTCGCATGTATGGCAATTTATAGGTTTCATTTGGACCCTTTCTGTCAGCCTCTGATATTGTGCTGCAGCTACTTTTTGTTGGCCCAGATTGTAGCCCAGTTTTAGCACTCTTTTTTTTTTTTTCTGCTGATCTCAAAGAAATGTCGAGCCGAAACAGCCCAGCGCTCCAAGTTTAGCTGTGTTCCGTCTGCACTGAGGAAAAACCCCAATTAATAGGTGAGCGGACTCGCGAACATGCAAAACTGGGCCAGACGGTGCATGTTGGAGGGTGCTGCTCGTCCTCCGGGGTGGGGGGGGGCCATCGGGAGGGAGTAAGGCTACGCCAGTCTAGTTTCACTGTGTCCCCACATCTTCTCCGAAAGGCCACTGCCGCTGTTCACACAGCAGTCTAATGAGGGAGATAAATAAGGAGAAATGGAAAAACAAAAAGACAAGACAGGAACCCGGGGGAATGAGAGATGACTGAAGGGGGGGGGAAGACGCGATGGAGAGAATAGATGGGAGCAAATGGCAAGAACAGACGAGAACATGAGGAAATGAGAGAAATGAAACATGGAGACAGAGGAGACAGTATACACAGCGACTGGTAATGGATGCCGCTTTAATGAAGTACTCCGTCTCTCTATCTCCTGTCCTTATAATCCATCAGTTTTTTTTTTAATCCCCTCTTCTTTTCTTGGTCCCTCTCTCCTCGAACACTGGAGAGCCGTGGGCATAGGATAGGATAACTCATTACTAATTCATTGTTTCTCCCTGTATATGTATTTACAAGGCCTTGACTACTGGTTAATGGAGTATATACTACTACAAAGTGCAGCTGGACAAATCTGTCATCTGTATGAATAAGCTGCCTCCAAGACAGGTCTTTGAAGGTTCTCCCACTCGTCTTTTTCTCCTCCTCCTCTACTCGGTTAATTTTTTGGAGCAAAAGTTAAAGGTTGGCAAACAATAGCCGTGTTTGATTATCTGGGCTGAAGGTAATTTTGAGTGAACTTTAGACGACGCAAAACAGAATCCCAGCGCAAATGAGCTTTTTAAAGAATCGACTCCAAAACTGTGGACTGAAGGCAGCGCGCGATGTCAGAACCTACGGCCGCGGCGAAATTGGAAAAAGTGTTTTTCACACGCGACAACCTTTTATATGGAAATGCAGCGGCGCTGAGTGAACGTCTCTGACATTTGATTCCTATTGGAACGGGATTGGAAGAACAAGTTACTCTCGCGGCGGAGCAGCAACAAGGAGGGGTCAGTCAGGGTTGGGCCGGACGGCCCAGAGCTAATGTGGCGCAAACCCGGAGACCAAGGCTGTGAGGTCAAACCTGATATCATATCAGCAATTCATCCGTGTGGTGATCACACACAGACGCACGCACACACAAAAGCACAAGGTACTCGTGTCATTCGTCATGGGATCATGGTTTGGAGAGAGAATATCACTGAACAACAAGCTTACTGCATGTTCTGCTCACCTTATAATTACAATAAATTATGGTTAAGATACAAGATACAAGATTTTGTGTTGCATCCATTGGCTTAGTCCTCGTTTGCTTGCTCATGCTGACTGGATGCTCCAGACTCCTTTGTACCATTTGATTGATCGCTTTAATCAGTTTGTAGTTTTGCCGAATCTCAGTTTGCCGCTTGTATTTATTGTCCCACTGCAACAGTACAGGTGAAAAAAAAAACAAAGGGAGGAAAAGACGAAACAAACAAGAAAAGAAAAAAAAAACCCCCGAATTTATTTGTGCTGTGTGTTGCCGTGTGTGAGAGTCGTCCTTGCCTCTGTCGTATAACTCATGCTGAAGTCCTTTCATTACCTCTGCCACTGAAGTTGGCTGCTGCATGCGTCGCCAGAATTTTTCAAAAAGTTACAAATTAGGTTGGCAGATCACTGCTTGCACAATGAGATTTTGGCTGTAACCTCCATTTGGGATCTCTGCAATTGTAAATAGTTTAGAGCAGTAACTGTAATGCAGCTTTATGCAACGTAAGACAGCGGTATACAGAAGTTTGCTGGATGAGGAGGAATTTTACCGACAAACTATGAATTTCTTCCACAATTCAAGGTACGGCAGCTTCGTTTTGTGTGTTTTGACGAGTCTGCAGGTCAAGCAGTATAAACCCCTTTCAGGTGAAGATACAATATCATCAGTCTGCTAAATTGTTGTTTTGTGAGATGGGTCATGACATGTCATTCACACTGGAGCTTAAGATTTTGGCCCCTTTTATTTATTTGTTCGCTTGTTAGCAGGAATAAGAATTTCTTAATGCTTTAGACATTTGACCAAGTTTCCTTAGAGAAAGACAGGGTCAAAGGCAAAGTCAAACAAAAGGCCGAAAGTGGATGTTTTAACGTGAAAACCAACAAAACAGCAAATTATACAGAAACGTAGGCTTCGTGTTTCACAATGAGAGCTTCCAGAAGACTTGAGCCAGGCACTCAATAATTATAGCACCGATCTAATTTTAGAAATATGTTCAAAATTTAATAGTGGCTGTGGTTGCAGATTGTCAGAGAGGAGTGGACTTAATGGAAGCCTGTGCTCCTTCAGTGACTCGGTGGTTGCAAGTCAGGGGGGCTAAATGCAAGAGAAAACACCACCTCCCTGAAACCCCGGTCCAGCTAAGTGGGGGGAGAAGACGGACGGATGGATCGGACGGATGGACGCGCAGAGGAACTGACACATGGACAGTTGGATAGACAGTAATGTAGATGGACGGGCAGACAGGCATTAAGGGGAGTTCAGGAGGGGACAGAGGGCTCAGCTGCAGGATGCAGAGAGCAGATGAAATGGGAGTATGTGCGAGCAGGAAGGCAGAAGATGAGCAAGGAGGGCAGGACATGAGAAACCTCTGGCACCAAACAAGAGGGGGGAGAGAAAAAAAACAAACAAACATATGCTGCGTGTGCAGTTTATCCTGGAGCTCATCCTTATGTAACATAGGTGGCATGTGTATAGAAATAACACATTGTTTTTAACTCTTCACTCTTCTCGCCACGAACTGCTGCTTCGTGCATCGTCTCTGCCTTTTTTTTTCATGTCAAACCTGGGCCCGAATAGCGGCAAATTCTCCGCAACCGGGGCGTTATTTCCCAGCCCCCTTGGACACGTCGGCGTCATCGGTGTCCTCCGAGCGCGGCGACAAGAGAGCAGGCAATGTGTCACATTACACGGAGGGGTTCGGAAAGTCATGTTGATGGATCAATGCGCCTCTTAATCTCCTGCAGCCGCCATCTGTAACCTGCGCCGGCTGCTGTGATGGAAAATCTGGGCGGCAGTGGACAGGACGGGTCGCAGATTGTGGCGCGAGCCTGGCCCCCCTGTTTCTCTGTGATACTGCGGCGGTACCACAGTGGGAAACAGCAGCCAGCATCACAGGCTCTTTGCTGCATCCAGTGTTAGCAGCTATTACGGCGTACCATTACATTATAATGGGATATTGATGCCTGCAATGCACCAGCTTCTACACAAAGCTCTTATTAGGTTTCCAATTGATGAAATCATAAATCTGTAAAATTGCCTTTTATCTGCAGGGGCAGCTAATATCTGAATTGCACCTTCTCCTGTGTTCACCGATCTCAATAACAAACACAATTTATGAACACCGCTTGGGCCGTAACGTCGACTTTTCATTGTTTGGTGTTAACTAAAACTACTTTTTGAATGGCGTATTTCCCCTTTTCCTCCCAGTGAGAGACATGGGGAGTCACATGACAGCAATTTATGGCGGCTGAACGACGACGCCGTCCCCGCTGTAAACACAGACTCAACCCGTCACTTGTCACAGCGCTCCCGCTTCTCCTTTGCGACGGCACAACAGGAGAAACACTGAATCCGTGCTTTTAAACAACTACCTCGGTCGGCCTCGGTGAACAGTTTGGAAATCAATTCGAATAAAGAGCGAACACTCAAAACTCACTCTTCCAGTTAATTGAGTTCAAAACACGGGAACGTAAACACTCTCGGACAGCCAAGTTCCGTCAGCATTTCCCCGATTGCTCGATGGGGCACGGCGCATGTTATGGACAGCCAATGTCAGATGTCAGCAGAACAATCGATGGCGAGAGAGGGGGCTGTTTTTTTAAGCTTTTGGGTTTTGCTAAAAGCATGCATTATTAAATATACAGTGGTGCGCTACATGGGGAAGAACTTAGCAGAAAGTGCAGCAGTTCAAAGCAGCGAGGAAACGCTCAAAATAAACCCATCCAACAAAGTCATGGTTCAACACTCGGCTACTGAATTAACCAAAAAATAAACTTTGACCCATACCTTCTAGCAATTTTCCACCCAACTGAGTATTTTTCAGATACTCTGAAAGGATCCAGACGAGCACACGACCAAACAAACATGATCACATTATAAAAGGCTCAGTGGAGGTAAAAGCAGGTCAATGGCAGGCAGATGTGTCTCTGGTGTTTGCTCAAAAGCAGTTCCATGTTACATAAACGACACAGGACCAGCCAACGCACGTCCGACGAAGAAAACCTATCGCGCAGCGATGCTTCCGACGCAGTGTCGTCGGCGCTCGAAAACTTGGCGCGCACGCAACCGGAGGTCAGTCGGCCTGAGATGGCCAAAACGTGTTTCGCAGTCCTAAAAGGCCACAGACGCAGCAGCTCCGATGCAAGTTCGAAACCGCGCTCCATCTTCCGTTTACACAAAACAGCAGCTTGGGAACGACAAATAAGCTACGTGCGCACATGCACATCTGATCACACACGCTCTGTGTATCGCTGAAGCCACATTTGTTTGATGATGTTGGCTTGTTGGCTCACTGGCTTGTCGGGCAAAATCCCGGCTTGCCTGATGTTTGGCGGTGAACAGGACAGTGCGTGGTGGCGAAAAACTCGAAAACCATTAGGCTGCAGCCTCCCCGCAAACTCCAAATGAGGTCTCGGGGGGCGGGGGGGTGAGTTTGAAGAGTGAAGCACTGCGACTTCTCAGGTCGGCTTTAAACACAGAAGCAACGGAGACGAGAGCGGGAGGTCGCCGTGGAGATGGCTGAGAGGAAAGGGTTGGGGGAAAGAGGAGGCGCCGCACAGGTATCGCTGCAGCCTGATTGTGACGGTGACAGCTCAGCAGTCAGGTGTGAACTGCGTGAGATGTGGCACCTGCAATGTTGTGTGATACACGCTTCTTTGCACCTTGTTTCCATAAAAAAAAAAAAAAAAATCAAAGCGTGCTAAATCTACCGGCTAAAATCGTCCACGTTGGGGAAAAACACGGCGGCGCTCGCAAGTCGAATGAAATGAAGATATGAGCAGCCACTTTTTTTTTTTCTTTCTCTCCCTCGGCCACTTGGTTGGATTTCTTAGTTCAGCATCCTCTTTTGCTCCCGCTCTCTCTTTCTCTCCCTCTCTCTCTCTCTCTCTGGGGTGCAGTAGTGTAGTAGCTTACACCATATTTCCTCTGATGTTTTCTCTCGCCTGCTAGCCTCGTTTATCAGATTGCAAAAGCTCATATGAAGCAAGTTAATGAGGCCAGTAGGGGGTGGACTCTGCTTTCATTGCAAAAATGAAATATGATGCATTATCCATTGTTACTTTAATAAATACTTTATCAATCCGGCTGTATTTTCATGTGAAAATATTTCGCTCTCTACATTTGCATCAGTTTCCACTTCTTTTTTTTTCTCCTGGTGCCGTCGTGCCTCTGAGGCAGCGCTCCGAGCAGACTGTTGCTGGCCAGCACAATAACCGCACACACACACACGCTCGCATCTCTGCAGCTTCTGTCAACATTTGAGATGGCTGAGGCGCTCTTCCTGACTGTAGTCAATATTCTGACATCAAGGGGGGGAGGGGGGGGGCAAGCGCCGGTGCCTCTAGACTCTTTAATGCATAATTAACAAGACAGTATCTGGTTAAAAAGACAAAAAAAAACAACCCAACAACTCTCTAGCTGGATACAGATTCACAGTCAGACAGTGATGGTGAGATGGTGTCAGGAGGAAAGGTAGATTCTGCTTTTCATTCTTACTCTTGAACTTAAGAGAAAAAAAACTTGTTGATGATGGAGGAACTGCAAAAAAAATGAACAGTATGAGAATTCTCTCTCTGATCAGGGTCCACATGAGTGCAGGCATTAAGTTAATCCCTGTCATTTACCAGTGACTGATTACTTCATGTTGCATACTAACCCTTCATTGTACAGTCTAGTGCCGCGTAGAGGAATCTGGCTTACCCAGAACTGAGGAAGGGGGGGGGGGCGATCACTATTGAAGCTTTACGGAGGGTTGACAATTCAACACACCCTTCAGCTCTCCTTAAAAAAAAAAAAACGGAATCGAGTACCGAGGCGCTCGTCTCAACCTGCTTTTATCGCTTTAAACTTTACTGCGGCTCGAAAACAAGGCACGACCACTTCAGCTGAGCTCCCAGGCTGGAAGTGAAAGATGTTCACTGCAGCTGCCGAACGCGCGTCGGGCGCGCACCATCAATAGCACGAGCGGCACGCGAAAAAAGAGAGAGAGAGAGAGAAAAAAAAAACCCATCCTCGTTTAATATTTTATGGGTCGAAAACGAACAAACTGAGTTGCGAAAGCAAAAAGCCCATTCGGCGCGTTTTAAGTTTTGAGTTTCTTACCTTGAGTTGTCGCGGCTCTGGAGAAGTGCGGGCGGGCGCGTGTGTCGGCAGCCCCCTCCCCTCTCCTCTCCGAAGCGAGAAGCCCGGTCCCCGACTTCGCGCTGTGAGACACGGACAGAGGACAAGCGGGCTGTAATGATGCTGACTTTTGCTGTTGCCGCTGTTGTTGTTGGTGGTGGTGGTGATGGTGGTGGTGATGATGCTGAAGCAAACAGCGCAGCCGAAGCTCCTGCTCTGTGCACGACAGAATTAGTTTGCTCGTTCCTGGCTGCCGCCCTCCCTCCCTCACACTCACTCACTCACTGTCTCCCACCCATGAGAGATAAATAATCTTTCATCTCTCTCTCTCTCTCTCTCTCTCTCTCTCTCTCTCTCTCTCTCTCTCTCCCTCCCTCTCTCTGCCCTAGCAGGTGGGCATCTTTAAATGATGTGAGATCATGGCCCAAATGTGTGTGCGCGCCCTCCAGTCCCCTGCGTGTTGTTTGAAACAACAAAACTATCTGTCCGTGAGTCCGTCGCTGGAGTTTCTCCTGCTGTCCGGCGTTGCTGCCGCTGGCAGTGGATTGGGAGTGGTCGGGATTAAACCTCGGGATTATATATAACATTCATTTCATCTCTCACACTGAAAGTACACTGGTGGACAATGACATCAGTCGTTGGCACACTCAGACAAACAGACAGATCCATGTGGGTAGGAGAGAGAGAGAGAGAGAGAGAGAGAGAGAGAGAAGACAAGATGAGAAAACTAGGACAAAAAAAATATGGAAAGGAAACCTTTCGCCTCTTAGATTGATCCAGGGAACTAATTCTTGATGTGAAATCCATCATAGCAGCAGGACAGAAAGGGCACAAAGGGCCACCAGGGTGAGATATTTCCAAGGTGAATGTAGATATTTCATGTCGAGCCAGCATGTGCATGTCTGTGTGTGTGTGTTTTGAGTGTAGTGGATGCATACACACAGCCAAGTCTGTGTAAGTGTGTGTCTGTGAGTGTGTGTGTGTGTCTGTGTGTGTTTGTGTGCCTGCATACTGACAGATGGCTACTGTAATGACGCAGGAACTAAATACTGGGTTTCTATTTGTCTGTGAGGTTGCATGCTAGTTAGTGTGCGTGCGTGTTTGTGTGCGTGTGTCTGTGTGTGTGTGTGTGTGTGTGAGGGGGAAGAAAGAGAATAATTGTGTGAATGCTGGAGCAAGTTGAGGTTAAGGCAACAGATAGGGCTAACTCAAAACAGCCTTCACACGTTCACGTTTTCACACATGGACACACACACGGACACACACAGACACGCACACGCACCCACACACACACACACGCACACGCACACACACACACACACACACACACACACACACACACACACACACACACACAC
>JASSRZ010034498.1:0-15839 GCA_032164315.1 Malacoctenus gilli | reverse complement strand
GGCTCGCCCCCCCCCCCCCCCCCCCCGCTGTCTCTGCAGTAAAGTTATTAAGATCAAACCAAAAAGTGGAGAAGTCTAACCAATAGATCAACAAGGGATATTATACTCTGACCAAATGGACTTTCTCTGCAGTTACATTTGAGCCTCTCTGTGTGCTGCCTTCATTGGTTTGGCATAGTATTAAAGCCTGTATTGGACTTTACAGCTTGCTTCTTTCTCGGAGAGCAGAAGTGGTTTCTGACATGAGAATCAGCAGGGCTTTACTAATCATGCTGAAATTGAGCCCCACATACGTTTTTTCTTCTCTTTCTTCTCCATATTCTCTCCACATAAGACCCCTTGAATGATTTAAAAAATAAAATAAAATCAGGAACCTGCATGTCTATTCATGCCTCTCTCTCTCATCGCATTAAATCTCATCTCATGCTCAAAGTTTACAGTTCACAGGCTTCTTGCCACAGTTGATGGAAGCCAGCAGGCTGCAGGGTTTTTTTGCTATCACAGTCCTTCCCTCCGAAATACCCTGTCTACACACATCTGAGTGCTGGAGCCTGTCAACCCAAAGCTCACCTCTTCACATGAACCTTCTGTCCTGTTGCTTTCTGTTTGTTGCTTCAAGCTTTATGCCAGTTGATGCTAATGCTTTCACTCTGGCAATTTTACTAAGTATAGCACTTCCAGTGTTGCCCACGGTCTCAGCCAGAAAGAGATCTGTATCCTTTCTGGAAACTTCTGTATCTCCATTGCCCTTTTTGTTCCTTCCCTCCAGTGTAATATGTAATATGGCTGTGTGCTGTCTTTGGCACTGACCCCCCCCCCTCCAGGTGCTCCTCATAGATGTTTCAGATCAGGATCTTTGTCCTCGAGGAGAGTCAGATGTGCCCCAGAATTTTCCTTCTGTCTGTGTCCTCCCAGAGGGCCCACTGCACAGACCCGAAACTTGTTTGATTATAGTGAGCTCCATAAATAGCCCCATATTGAAGGTAGACACACCACCTTGGTTTCAGCAGACATTTTTGTAAGATTCAAGAAATGCTCTCTGTCTGTTCTATGTGTTCACTAACGAATCCAAAGCCTGTTGACACTTTCACAAATAGGCCTGAAATGTGGAACTGCCTTGTACCATGACAGCAGGTTAAAAAAATGTATAAAAATAACTCATGATGTGACAATTGGTTTAAGTCAATTGACAAACATTTGAAATCCCTCACAAAAATAAACATGTACCTTTTAAAATAATGTCAGTGAGTGAGATACAATAGTAAACAAATCACAGCTGGCCCCCACTGTGTAGGTCATTGCGCATTGGTCATTGTCATTCTTGTGTCGACCTCTGGTTGAATGCAAAAGTTTGACAGACATTGCTGTTATTTACATCAGATTAGATTAGACATAACTATATCAATCACTGAGGAGGACTCCATGTTTCACAACAGCTCGGAGACCTTAGGGTGGCTTGCCACTGTCAGTTCCTGTTTCGTTTTGGTAGTCTCTGTCTGTGTAAGCTTGGGTGTCTTTACTTCCCCTGTGTGATTACCTTCTGATTTTTTTTCACCTGTTACTCGTCATTCTCCAATAGTATTTATTCCCTCTGTGTCCCCCTTTGCTGCTTTCCTAGTGTGAGTACATACCAGTGTTGTGTTCTGTTACCAACCTGTTTCTGCACCCATTTTTGAGCCCTTGATTACCCCTGTCTGTTGTTGTAGATAGATTTCTCTTAGCCTGTACCTTTTTACCTGCCTGCTGCTGAAGCTTCTTTCCTGTGTACCTGTCCAGACGATCACCTCAATAAACCTTTTAACTAGGAACTGTGGTTGTGCATCTTGGATCCAGTTTCCTCATGCTGATTCCTGCCATCCTCAGGGAAATGAAGAATATCATCCCACCATATTCCCAGCTCCCTCAGTTATTTATCAGTTTCATTATCTGACCATCAATATCGTGTCTAGGATTAACAGCAGCCCAGCCTTTATTTAAAGACCCGTCAAAAGCTAACATTTATCTCCCTCAATCAACTAACTACCATCACTTCTACTGCTGGGTGATTTGAAAAAAAACATTGAGCAAAACCAGAAGCACAACACATCATTGTATCTCACTCAGTCTGATCATGCAGCATGTGGCAGCATCTGTCAGCCTGCAGACAAGAGTGTGGCACACATGCATCCTCTCAGCTCTGTCTCCTCTGATAATGGAACACAACAGCAGTCTCAGCGTCTATCTTTAACACACACACTTATGTATTTTTCACCTGCTTATCCTGAGCTAACCATTCTAATGTCATTCATACAATCAAATGTGTTTAACCTGAAATGCAACTGATAAGAATTAAAATAAAAGTAAGAAATTAAAGAAAATAGA
Source organism: Malacoctenus gilli (assembly GCA_032164315.1). NCBI lineage: Eukaryota > Metazoa > Chordata > Actinopteri > Blenniiformes > Labrisomidae > Malacoctenus > Malacoctenus gilli. Next base: position 13,478 of record JASSRZ010034498.1, on the reverse strand, counting down.
GTTTGAGACTACAGTGTCTGCAGAGATGCCTTTACCTTTATCACAACTGACACTAATTTAATTTTTGAACGAGGTTCAAATGAAACCAGACAAGTATTCCAGTGTGTTGTCAATGAGAAGAGTGATCATGTAATAGCTTTAATACATTATTTAGGTAATTCACATAAAAAGAAGATCCATACACGGAAAGATTTCACAATGTGGTCACACACACACACACACACACACACACACGCACAGATGATTGTATTAGTTCGAACACATCTACACAACCACCTCCAATTCTGCGCACTTTCAAGTTCACCTTGTATCATCAGTAAGACACCACATGTTGACTGTATGAATCGAAACACAAGCCCAGTGGTCTCCAATGTTCTACTTCAGATGAAAAACACAGTCACAGCACAACAAACAGAAAAACTGTAGCTCCATGGTCTATTCATGCCTCCCTTCTATTGGACTGTCATCATCGTCCGGTGTGACATTAAGAGCATAGGAGCTCAGAGTAGAATTGTTCGGCCGCAGCTGGCACCATGGCAATATGTTTCTGAGAGACATTTTATGGGGAACAAAACTTTGTCATTTTACTTACTGAGTGAAAAAAAGAACAACAAAATAAGCTTTATCCAGAAAACGTGGCAACATCTAAAGCTAGCATTGGGATGCACAGCTGACGTTGTTTCATGTGAACCAGCATGACTGCCAGTTTTTCTTCCCGAGCAGTGTGCCTGTGAAGCTCCCATTTTTCCAGGGGATGCTAAACCTGAAGGCAGATCCATTTAAATCTGTGCAGACTGCCTGCTGTTCGGTCTATCTATCCGATTTGCCGAGACTCTGCGTGAAGTGATTTGTCAGATTATATTTCTGAAAAATGTGTCCCATCCGTCATGTCACCACAAACTGTCTAATCTCCAAATCTGCTTTATGCTGAGATGTTATAGCGTGTGTTTCCGGAGCCCTTCATTACATCTAAGAGATGAAACAGAGCGAAATATGAAACTCCTTCAAGAGTTTAGGAGTGACAAAAAAAATCACTAAAGATTTCTTTAGTAAATTTGCACATTGGCAATTTTACCAGCTGCTAACAAACCAACCTGAAAGCCTCATGAGTTCTGCATCTTTACATTGGAAGCACTGCTTGTTCATTGGAAGGTTTGATTTTAGAGGGGGGGGGGGGGTAAAAAACGCCCAATAAAGTTTGGGTGGATGATTACAATTTTCAAGGAAACCAGAACAATACAAAATAATTCATATACTTTGAATGATTCGTTTTCAGAGAGATGACCAAATAGACAAGAAAGTACCACTCACTCTGTCGGGCTTGGAGTCTGCTGCTCAATGCAAGCACTTGTCCTGCCAAGGGACCTTTTGTCAGTTTTTCTGATCTAGTTTTTCTGTGCCTTTTCCTGTATTTGTACAGATTTTTTTTCAGTCTAGCTGATTTTTGCCAGTTCATAGTATTTTTTCTATGGTTTAGTGGCTTTCTTGTTTTTTTTTATTTAGTTTAGTTTTTCCCAATGTTGTGTTACCTGCCCCCCTCCCTCCATTTGCTTCACTTGCTGATGTCACTGATTGTCGCTGTCGCCATGTCCTCTCTTTTGACCATTCATGTGGAGCACTTGAAAGTCTCGCTATCAAGGATAATGCTGCGGTTTGACAAGGCGGAGAATGGGAGCCACCAGTCTGTCAGTGAGTTGGTTTGCGCCATCATCTATTCTTGTCACTTTTGCAACGTGTGTCATATTATGTTTTACCATCTACATACAAGCCAATCAACAGGGAAATGGAGCGGCAGCTCGCAAGACACCAGGTGGCAGTTGTCATGTTTCCAAACAGGGTGCAGAGAGTGGTGGGACTCATTGGCTCGATGAGTGACAGAAGCCTGTACTGTATTGTTACACTTAATTACTCTGCACCCTACTCTTAAGCTAAGCCTCGCCTGTAGCACACCTAACAGAAATGTTCTCATCATCTCAACTGCAGCACCCCTGCCAGCTCCTCCTCCTCCTCATCCTCCTCCTCCTCTTCAGTGCATCTCCATTTCTGACAGTAATAAAGTGCCAAGAGAGCTCTGCACTGAGATTAATATAGGCAAGAAGAGAGAACCCTTTAAGCCCTGGCAGCCTTCCTGCTTATTTATCTCCCCTGTGAAAATGGGAGAACCTCCGACGGCTTGTGGGATAATAAACACACATACAACTCTGTGCATTTCATTTAACACTGGCCGTGATCCCCCATGCTCCCTGCCAGGCCCCCAATGACACACCAGGTGGACCAAGTCCACCCACGCGTCCACTCACGACATTCTCCACAACCCCAGGAAGTGTCTCTCGGTTTGTCACCCGTCAGTTTTGACCCCAAAAATTCACCTAGGACTCAGAGTAACCATTTTCAACACAGTTTGCAACACTGAAATGCTTGCATGGTTTGTGCATGAAATAAAATACACATGAGCAGTGTAAGTGATAGTGGAAAGGAAAAACTCCTCTCTCACAGGAAGAAACCTGCAACAGGACAAGACTCAGAGGTGGTGGGATCCAGCTTTTACTATTCGTGTTCTTCTATTTACATTGTAAGATGATCATAAATGCTATTCTATTTTTTTTTTCTTAAAACACTGTATGTGGAACTGGTCTGGAGTATACAGCTCACATCCAGATTCATGTAGATGCCTGGACCAGCGTCCTGGCTACCCTACTGTTCTTCCTCCAGTGTTTCCCCTAATGTGTCCTCAGTTCATCGCACTTCACCTGACAGGTGTGGAACAGCTCCACAGCAAGTATCTCGATCATTTGCAACAGGGTTCCACTCTGATTATGTCCCCACTGACTCACTATGGCAAGGCACAACTTTTATTGACCACAGGATAGTAATTCATTTTTTTTCTTATGATGATGTGAGAGAGTGGATAGAGCAGAAGCGAGCACAACAGACTTTCTCAGTCCGTGGGTAAATGATTTCAACATCTCATTTGTCTCATTTATCAGTAATTTCACTGTTTATTCAACGGAAGCTTTGGTCTCAAACAATTTGCCTCAGAATATGTGCAGCACGAACAGAAGTTTTGTCAGAAGATAACAGTCTAATTGCCATGCAGCACAGCTTGTGTCAAACACAACGGATAAACACCCTGTGGCATTAGCGGGTATTTATTCTGTATCATGTTTGGCTTCATCCTCACACCAGTACCAGTGTGCATTTAGTTTTACTATACTACCAAAGAAAACTCCAAAGCAACCACTCCACCCAGTCATCCACCCTCGAGCATCTCCATCGCCCCCAGTCTGCATCCTTCATGTATCCTCCCTTGCTACCACCTGTTGCTCCGTCACAACGCCTGCGGCCCTCTCCGGAGCATGTGCACACCTATAATGTGGTTGACCTGATGCCACACAAATTAAACAATCACTGTTACAAGCAATGACATGGCTTCCAAACATTCTATTCCTCTACTTAAGCTACCAACTTCCATTTGTTGAATGAACAAATCCTTGCGTTGGGTTCCCAAAAAAAGCTGTGGTTTTACACCATGTGCACAAGTCACTAAATGTGCCGTCACGTGACACAACTGTGTGTGACTGATCCACTGACAGACCCCAGTGGTGTTGTTGATGCACATCAATGTGATAACCTCAATGAGTGTTCATGTGAGAGAACAATCGGATTGTTAAATCAGAGTGACACGAAAACAGTCCAAAGTGTAGCTGGTGTCTATGCACCCCACAGGTCACATCTTAGTCTTTGTGAAACAATCACTGCACTACTGTGTGACCTCATGTGGCATTAGTTTACACTGGTGAAGTTGCCATTCCTCTCAGGGGGGACTGTGATTGATGTACAAACTTCTCCACATGCAGTCGCCCCATTTCATGTAAGCAAAAACATTTTGATTTCCCATTTGTTATCTCCATTTGAATCTCATGGCTGTGCTAATGGCTGTTAACAGCTGAGACAAAGTGTATAGAATATTGTCTTCCTGCCAGACCCTGCTGAGTTGAAACCTAATCACAGTGGTGGGTGGAGAAGCAGTCAGTCAGGCATAATGGAAATGCACTAATGAGACAATTAATTCCTCCCCTTCACACACCGCCCTTTCTCTCTCAGCAGCTCTCATCATCACCATCGCTGACTAATTATCTCCTGGCTCCCAAAGATTACAGATTTCTTACGTGTTCTTTCTACACGTTATGATTTGCTTCTTTGTCCGATGTTACTGTGTTTCCCACCCTGTCACTTCAGGGAATTTGTAGGGTTTGGATCCTATTCAAATGAGTAAAAAGGCACCACATTTTTCTCTTTTCTTTGACAACACAAGAAAGCCTTGCGTGGCAGCCATGTTTCGGTCCAATTTTCTAACCTGGGACAGACTGAAAAATCGGAATTTTTCTGCTTCTGCTTCTTTGAACTATAAACTGTACAGCATAATCACTATACAATGCATTCTATCTAATTTATAATTATGGCATGGATACATTTTGAACAAGCAATATAGAAGGTCATCAAATTTCACTTTTCTGGGGTTTGGGGGTTATAATATGACCTGCTGTGCACTGATGAGGCCATGTGAATGTCGAAGTGAGCATCAAAGTCCCCGTTTATGGTCTGTCATCTTTCCGCCTTTGTTCAGAAATGGTTAAATCTGAAAACAGCATTTTTTGTACGAACGTTTGGTGTGCTACGTAATTTCTTTTTTCTAGTGACAGCGCACTATAGAGCACCCACCTGCCTCCCCGAAACGCTGGCTCACAGGCAAGCAAGTTAGCGTCCTTGCCCGCTAGCAGGCCTGTCTGCTCCACTTGAGAAGAGGCTGCTCAAAAAGGAATGCAAGTTTCTATGTTGTCTCGAAGGATGAAGGAATCAGAGAAGAGTCGCTGAAATTAATTCATTGGGAGGTGCCACATAATTATATCCCCAATTTGAGACTGTTAAGTACCTTTACTGAGGACTGTTGGAATGTTGGAATTCAAGCCGGGATTCTCCAACGGACTGATTTTAGAGAACGCTTCTGTAGCAGCACTGAAGGAGACGACCACCACATCTTTAAGATAACAAATTATTTATTTTGTAAATGCTGTCATGTCTGAAAGACATAATTAACTGTCTAAATAGCCCATGATGCTAACAGATCAGACACTCCGGTTAGCAAACACCACCAGCAAAACCAAGCAAGTTGGTTTGTCCGTATTTTTAATGATTAATTCTTTTTTTGTCTCCAACACCGAGGTTCAATCCATTGTGGGGTTTTGAGAAAGTGTTTCAATAAACTGCAACTTGGGAGTGTGATCAGTGTCCTCAGCTGTGTGTAAACTAACACATTTAGGCCTGGTATTACAGAAGCATGTACATTCAAATCTCCACTCAGCAACAAAATGTCAAGGCATTTTCATTTTCCGGCAAAGTATCTTTTTCCTTTTCTGATGACGCTTCAGGCTCAAACATAAACGGGAGCAAACTTATAACATATTCATGAATTAGTTATGAAGTGTTGCACTGAGAAGACAGGTGTGGGTGGAAGGGGTATGGAGGCATATTTTACCAGCTTTCCAAATGGAGTAGCCAATCAGAAATTAAGTTAACTTGCTCTCTGGGTAGAGCTGCATGTCATTACTGAACTGACGCTTTTAACTGAGTAGGGAAATCTGCCCTGCCAAAATAGTCCTCCTCATCAAGAAAGTTTGTAGCTTTTGAGAATTGACCTATACAGCAATATCAACTATATAAAGTAGTTTATGATGCTGTATCATGGCACCTTTAAATAGCTTGCATGTATGAAGGAGAAATCCGGATATAACTCAGAGGCAGGATGGCCATGGGGAATGCCGGAAGTTTTCCAGGTGGGCTGGTGTTGTGCCTAGGTGCATGCTGTAAGCTGGTCCTACCGGCTCACACGGGGCACCAATTATGTTGTGCTTGGGGAAGTTTGGTTGTTGACAGTTTGTAAATTGCTAAAAGCAACAAAATTATTAATTACCATTATCAACTACAATTTAATGATTATGGGGCACCCCCCTGTGAACAGGGATCAATAACCAAATGAACAGTCCTTAAGAAAAAGGGATTTACCAAAATGATAATTAAATTTGAAGGGGTGAAAGCACTGACCGCCACCCACCAGTTGTCACAAGAAAAAGTACACAATAAACACTCAGAGATTTCTCGTTTCAGACGCACAACAATTTATTACAAAATGTATCTATTACTACCATACACCATCAATAAACGCAAATCTAGCCTATAGCTAAGCATAACACAAGAAGAAATCATCCATCCGAAGCAGCTCACGGCGGTACGAGGTAGACGAGTCGGGTACTGCCTGGGTGTGTGTGTGTGTGTGTGTGTGTGTGTGTGTGTGTGTGTGTGTGTGTGTGTGTGTGTGTGTGTGTGTGTGTGTAAGGGAACCGAGTTAAGAAAAGGCAAAAATGGCGCCAGTCACAAGCGGTGAGGTGAAACAAAATGGCGGCAGGTACATCACGCGGGGGATGGACAAAGGAGTGTGATGGGACAAAGATGGCAGAGGCTACGTCACGCAGCGCACTAACTTTCAGTAGGACAATGGCGACGTCTTACTTGCCCCACGTACTCCCTTGGAGCGCACACAGGGTAGCACCAATCACCTGCATGCACCAACACTCACAACAAAAGGGTAGCTCGGCTATGCGGCTTGTTCACTGACGATCACAGGCCCTTCGGAGTCATGTACAGGTCGGGTGGATCGCGGTGGCATCAGGTGTATGAATGTGCCTGTCAGTCACAAGAGAAAGAGAGGGAGAGAGGGACAGAGAGAGACACGTAAGGTCCGGGAAAACTCGAGGACGGCCCCTTGGGAGGCACAACCAGAAGTTACGAACTGTACATAAAATGCAACCAGCAGCACAAGGTTCATTCAAAGAATTGGCAACAGCTTGGTTACCGGGCGACCTCAGAGAGAGAGAGAGAGAGACAGAGAGAGAGAGAGCGAGAAAGAAACACGCACGGTCTGAACACTCGAGGACGGCTCTTGAAAAGCACAACGAGATATTGCGGCCTGTACATGAAACACACAACTAGCAGTGAAGTGTTCATTCAGTGAATCAAACAAAACAACAGCTTAAGTTACAGTGCCGGACTCGGCGGTCCGGGGCACAAATAAACAAAAGCAAAAGCAAAACAGTTTCAAGGAAACAAAACACAGTCCACCCTAAACTAATTGTCTCTGCTCAGACACAAGCTCTCTTACTTGACGTCGCTGGTGCGACAAGTGTGCTTCCCGGCGTTGCCAATCCTTCCGTTGGGACTTGTGGGGCGGTTGCAGGATTTGTGTCCTGCAAAAGGGGAGATCAGTTGGGCTTGATGGGGCAGCGAGGGGCCAGCGGAGTTAACTTGGGGAAAAAAAAGGGCGATGAAGAGGCGCCATCTCGGGTCCTCCTCTTCTTGGGGAGGAAGGAAAAAAATCTTTTCTCCACATCTGCCAGGTGGAGGAGTAGCTGGGTTGTCAAGCTTCCCTTGGAAACTCCCAGGAAAGTGTCTGGCAAAATACTTTCCAGTTCTCCGCTCTTCCAGCGGTGAACAGCAGCCCAACTCGTGATGCGCACCTGGTTGTCGGCATTGCCCTCCGGTGGCCACGGAGTGGAAAAGGCCTTGTTCCCTCATGGAGACTGGCGTGCTGCTGACACAGAGGCATCCCATGGGAAAAGAGAATTAAAAAGGGGTGCAACGCTATTTTACCACCCTTGGGGTTACGTCAGTGAGCCTCATGTGGCGCGGCCACATCTCGGCCAATGACGGAGGTGACGCAGTTTCAGCGGGCCAATTCTTTGCGTGCGGTAAAGGGGTTTCCTCAGGTAGTTAGATCATACCATTCACCCTCATCAGAGGGGAGGGAGGGGGGGGGTGGTTGATGCAGACAAGGTGCGGCCCAACAGTGGTAAGTAATGGGCTGGCAATGGCTGATCTCCCTTTTTGGTATGTAAATTTGCATAAGAGGAATAGTGGCCCTACAATAGGCCCAGTTGTGCCACCTGCACATTTTCCAGACCACTCCTCATCCAATCACCCTTAATGATGAGCTAATGACACATCATTACCAATCTGTGAAGGTAAATGGCAAGCAAGAATGGAGAAACAATGTGAAGGTGATGCATAAAAATCAAGAGAAAAGAATAAAAACTCTCAAAACTGATGATGCTAAGAGCATGAATATAATCAACGTGTTTCCTGCTGCGGGGACCGGCGGTGGCATAGACTCTGGCTTCGGGACTTTGGTTGAGCTGAGCGCGGTGAGTCTCTCTCTCTGAAAGTGTTGTCAGACAATGAAAGTGAGGCTCCTGCTGGCATAGTGGTACAGGAGGGGGAGGAGATTGGTGGTGGTGATAGCAGGTGTGTGTGCCAGCTAATATGTTGTGGATTAACACTCATTCACTGAATGTTCAGAAAAATTCTGGTCTGTCTGTCTGTCTGTTTGGTTTCAAGCACTGGAAAATGATATACTATCCTGATTAATTAACCACTGTTTTATGGTATTGTTTGACCATGCAGATCTGCTTCTTCACTATTTTTAGAAATGAAATTAGTGATGTGCAAGTAATAAAGTGGTGACTGACAACTCATGAGTTACTTTACTGAGTCTTTACTCACGAGTCATCATCTCCATGAACGTGTTCACTGACTGATTTGTGCTACAGCTAACTGACAAGCTGCTGAGAAGAGAAGAGAAGAGAAGAGAAGAGAAGAGAAGAGAAGAGAAGAGAAGAGAAGAGAAGAGAAGAGAAGAGAAGAGAAAAGATAACATCTCATTGCTGACAGGCTGATATTCTATTTACAGTTGTATAAATAAATAATTATTGACTGTATGAGTTCTGTAGAAAACATTGAAACTCTATTTTTTGTTTAAACCCACCTCCTCCTGCGCACACGTGTGACACAGCATGCAACTTGCAACAGTCTGCCAGTGACCTGCTGCCTGCCAAATCATTTAGTCTTACACACATGTTATGTTTGTCTACATAATGATACGCAGACTAAACAAAGCATGTTTATCCCGTTCCACTGTCATTCACTACGAAATGATAACCCCCAACATGGCAGCAATAGACTCACCCTCCAGCTGTTTACCTTCTTGAGTGAGCGGTGGGGATAAACTCTTAACTGAATACATTATGCTGATCAGTAAGTTAATAAGTGGGATCTACTGTTTATTCTAATGATACTACGATTATAGTGTGTTTATTTCACACAGTATTTGTGTAGTGGATTCAAACCCCATAAATTATCTGAGCTGAAAGTAGGTTACTCAGCTTTGGAAGGGATCAAAGAACGTAAAATTATTAACTGTACTCATGTTATGTTCACAAAAGTAGGCAGTGGTCAAAACTAAAAATATTTAGCCAGTTCCACAGGCGTTCACTGTTTTGATCCTCAAAGGGCAGGATGGGGTAAACCGTCCCATTATTCAAAAAGAAATACCGGACTGCTATAAGACCTTAGCAGACACTTTATCACTGCTAAGGAAATGCACAACTCCAGATCAGGGCCGAGTGGTTAAGGCAATGGATTTGAATTCCATTGGGGTCTCCACGCATAGGTTCAAATCCTGCCAACAATGTTGCAGTGCTCCTTTACTTTGAAACACAAAAAAACCCTCAACAGAGTGTCTCACAAAACAAGGTGGCTGTGTTGTTAAGGTGATAGACTGCTTTTCCATTGAGCATTGCATGCATGGGTTTGAATCCCATCCTTGTCGTGTGTGGCTATTGAAGGAATTTAGTCATCTAACAATTTGCAATAACCAATTCTTTTCTCATTATTTGCTAGAGTGAGGGTGAAAAGTTCATCGTAGGTCAAAGTTTGTGAGTGGTTTCAGTAAGCAACAGGATGTGGCAGATGTTCTGTGTTTTTTCAGTTGTCTTTAGTGTGGGGGTCTCGAGCCCCCTGCAACTCCATTGAATAGTGTCTCTGCACACTCCTCAGTTCTTTGTTCTCCAGTCTCCTTCCTGTTGGTGTTTATAATACCTTTCAGGTGACAAAACAGCTTTGCAGGAACTGGAGATGCCAGATGCAAACCCCCAACTTAGGTGCTGACCTATGACCCTTCTAGGAGATTGGGGGAAGTGATTAGTAGCTTTTTGTTAGGAGTGGGGGGAATGCTGAAGACATTTGAAAAAGGCCAATCAGGTCTCGAGACATTGATCAGGCCATGATTTGAACGAGCCCCTGCCAATGGGAGATGAGATGATGGGACCGGCCCAAGGACCGAGGAGGATAAAGAACGGAGCAAGTTAGGCATCTTTTCTCAGCTGAGCATAAGATGGTACTTTATGTCTGGTTACTAGGGAGAAAATTAGCGTTTGAGATAAAGGGGTTTCAGACAGCATAATGTCTCCTGGAAATATTTTGATCCTCAAATTGCAGGATGGAGCAAAAATGTCCTTTTGCTCCAAAATGAAAAACCAGACGTCCTTGCAACCTAAGCAGTCACGTTCTCTCTGCTGAGGAAAAACACAACAACTCCAGTTCCACGTTGTTGTGGTGGAGTGGTTAAGGCCATGGACTTCATTCGAAATCCATTCGGGTCTCCCCGCGTAGGTTCAAATCCTACCACAACATTGTAGTTTCCCTTTACTTTGTTTCCAGCATCTCAATCACTCAAAACTCGACACTGACACTAACACTAACAAGGCAAGATTCTTGGTTCTTTTGTCCGAGTGGTTAAGGCAAGAGACAAGATATCCAATTTGGGAGGCCCTGCGTAGGTTCAAATCCTGCCAACAACATAGCAGCACTCTTTCTTGGATTCCAGCAACTCAATTGCAAGCAATCAAAAAAAACAAAACAAAACAAAAAAAAACCCTCAACAGTTTCACTTACAAGACAAGGTGACTGAGTCGCTACAGTGTGTATTGCGAGTCCATTGTGCTTTGAGCGCATGGGCTCAAATTCTATCCTTGGCGTGTGTGGCTATGCTGCATGTAAACACCATTGATAAACAGCTGACTACATGCCAAAGGACAATTCTATGTCTTTTAATCTGCAGACCTGCACTCAGCTTTTTATGCAACACGAAGCGTCCTTTTCAGCTCTCTCACATGACCTTTCTCGATTGCACAGAATTGATTTTCTATGGACTTTGCAATTGTGGGTTATATTTGTCTTCTCTGTCATTTCATTGGCGTCTCATCTTCTACTCCATTTGAGTGTCAAGCATCTGCTTGCCAAGCGCTAAGAGACAGGAATGTATAGGTTCGAATCCCATCCTTGTCGTGTGTGACTTGACTGCATTTAAAAACCTTTGACAAACAGGTGACTTTACCTAAAAGTGAATTTCTTTGTCTTTTTAATCTGCAGACCAGTACTCAACTTTTTATGCTACACTAGATGTACTTTTTAAGCTCCCTCACATGCCCTTTCTAAGTTTTCTCTAATCAAACATTTCATTGCCAACTCATCTTCTCCTCCATTTTAGTTTCACGCATCTGCTTGACAAGAAATAGGAGACTTCTGGTGTTGTTGTGGAGAGCATCAATAGCTTCCATGTTCTTTTTCAGGTTTCATTCCAAGCTAAGGCTTTTTGGTGGTCCACAAACTGTCAGAGACAAGTTGTTCTATGCGTGTGATTGAGATAAAGGGGTTTCCAACCAAACGTTTTCTCCTGGAAATGTTTTGATCATCAAATTGCAGGATGGGCCAAAAATGTCCCTTTGCTCCAAAACAAAAAAACCAAAGGGCTTTACAACCTGAGCAGACACTTTTTATCTGCTGAGGAAACATGCAACTCCAGATCAAGGTTAATGTGGCTGAGGGGTTAAGGCAATGGCCTCAAAATCCATTGGAATCTCCCTGCGTAGGTTCAAATCCTGCCAACAATGTTGAAGTGCTGCTTCACTATGCTTCCAACATATCAATTGCATGCAATTCCAACATTCTCAACACAGACAGTGACAAGGCAAGATTCATGGCTCTTGTGTCTGAGTGGTAAAGTGATGGACAAGAAAAACATTGGGTGGCTCTGTGTAGATTCAAATCCTGCCAACAATGTTGTAGTGTTTTTTTTCTTTGCTTCCCCCATCTCAATTGCAAGCAATCACAAAAAAACCTCAACAGTGTCACTTACAAGACAAGGTGAATGAGTGGTTAAGATGGTCTACTGCTATAATCCATTGTGTTTTGCGTGCACATGTTTGAATTCTATCCTTGCTGTGCATGGCTATGCTGCATGTAAACACCATTGATAAACAGTTGAGTACATGCCAAAGGACTTTTCTATGTCTTTTAATCTGCAGACCTACTCCTGCAATTGCAGGATGGGGCAAAAACGACCCTTTGCTCTAAATCGAAAAACCGGACCTATTTTAAACCTGAACAGTCGCTTCCTCTCTGCTGAGGAAACACACAACTCCAGTTCAAGGTTGTTGTGGCCGAGTTCCAAAGGCGATGGACTCCAAATCCGTTGGGGTCTCCCTGCGTAAGTTCAAATCCTGCCAACAGTGTTGATGTGCTGCTTCACTATACTTCTAACATTTCAATTGCAAGTAATCACAAAAAATCAAAACGGACAGTAGAAAAGCAAGGCTCATGGTGGTTGTGTCTGAGTGGTTTAGGCTATGGACAAGAAATCCATTTGGGTGGCCCTGCGTGTATACAAAGCCTGCCAACCACATTGCCAACACTCTTTTTCTTGGATTCTGGCAACTCAATTGCAAGCAATCACAAAATCGCTTTCGCTTACAAAACAAGGTGACTGAGTCGTTACGGCATGTATTGCGAATCCATTGTGCTTTGAACGCATGGGTTTGAGTTCCTTCCTTGTTGTGTGTGGCTATCCTGCATGTAAGCACCAATGACAAACAAGTGACTCCATACCAAAGGACATTTCTTTGGTCATCAAAGTACAGGATGGGGCACAAACTTCCCATTGCTTGAAAAAGAAGTACCTGATTGCTTTAATACCTTGGCAGACAGTTTCTCTCTGCACAGAAAACTCACAACTTCAAATCCTGCCAACAACGATAAAGTATTCTCTTGCTTTGCTTCCAACAGCTCAATTGAAAGTAATCAGTAAAAACTCAAAAGAGTCATTTCCAAGACAAGGTGGCCGAGTAGTTAAGGTGATGCACTACTAATCCATTGTGCTTTGCATTCATAGGTTTGAATCCCGTCCTTGTTTTGTGTGACTTTGCTACATTTAAACACCATTTATTAAAAGGTGACTTTACGTAAAAGTGGATTTCTCCACCTCTTTAATCTGCAGCCCAGCACTCAGCTTGATATGCTACACTGGAGAGCCTTGTGAGCTTCCTCGCCTATATTTTCTCAGTGGCATTGAGTTGAATTTCTCTGGACTTTCCAATCGTTATTTACAATTCTCTGCTCCGACATTTCATTTCCACCTCGTCTTTGACTCCATTTGAGTGTCACAAATCTGCTTGACAATCAATAAGAGACTTCTGGTGTTTTTTTGGCAAGTATCAATGTCTTCCATTTTCTTGTCCTGATTAAATTCCAAG
>JASSRZ010034497.1:0-15841 GCA_032164315.1 Malacoctenus gilli | reverse complement strand
GTGTGTGTGTGTGTGTGTGTGTGTGTGTGTGTGTGTGTGTGTGTGTGTGTGTGTGTGTGTGTGTGTGTGTGTCAACATCTCTTCCAAACCAGTGTGCTGTACCGTCCAACTCACGTGGTGTTACTCGGGACATCGATGGTTCCCTCCCCTGGAGGGATTTCCTTTGCCAGAATTGCAAGACATAAAATCAATTATGTGCTTTGCAAATGAAAAAAAAAAATCTAATTTAAAAAAAAATTCGACCTGTTACAATATCGCTGCGTGAGTTTTGGCGAAACGTGAGTCCAGAATTAACCACAGCAGGACGTTTTAAATAAAGACCCATAGACAGATAGGAGGGGGCGTTTACATGCAAATGTAGGACACCTCATTACAAGCACTACTTGTAATCAGTTACAATCCACTTTTGGAGGATATTTTTAGCGTAATTGGATGTGAAGATTTCACCACTTATACTTATGAAGGCAGGTGGGGGGGGGGCGTTGGGGGGGTCGGATTCACCAACGTTTGGTTTCGGTAGGGTTTTGTTTTTGCGCCTCGTTGGGCACAAACTTGGAAACTCAGCACTCACCTGTCGCTCTCTGTTCCACTCGGCATGCGGCGGAATAAACAACAGTGATTAAGGCCGACGCCGCGTCTGGAGAGGCGGCCCGGAGCGCCTCTGGTCCCGGGAGGCGGCGCGGCTGATGGGAGCGGACTGACAGGGCTGAGAGAGGCTGTCAGGAGAGACGTTCCCTCCCGGAAACACAAGCGTCAAGTTGACACTGAGCACGAGGAAAAAGCCACTGCGCCTTCAAAATAAAATGGCATAGTCTCGTTCCCAGTTTCACACAAAATCCACGATTATAATCAAGAGCCACCAACTCCTACAGTCTTGTTGTTGTTCTTCTTTTTGATTTTCTTTTTGTTGTTATTGCCAGAAGTTTTAATGATAAAACACTACGATTATAAATGCTTGTTTGACAACAACACATAAGAAAATAAAGCTCTAAAGAGGGACACTGATTGCGTTTGAAGTTTGTAGTTTTTTTCATTGGTTTATTTGTTTTATGTTTTTTTTGGTTGGTAATGATAAATCTTCATTTGTGACCCATCTGTCTTAAAGTACTGATAAAAAAAACATGTAGGCGCCATTTACCTTTGAGAGGCGCATTTTTGTGATTTGAAACAAGTTCTTTAAACGAGCGTATTTTTTATCATTATGGGCCAATGGAGTAAGTTCAGACGCATCGTCTTTGTACAGGAAGTTTACTACCAGTGATTATCTCTACCTTGACGCGTTTTGATCCGGAAAAGCGAGTTGCACGGGAAACGCACCCAGAGAGAGAGAGGGAGAGAGAGAGGAGAAGGAGGAGGATGATGGGAGCGCCTGTCTCTCCATTTAAGTGACCCATATCTGAGAGGAGTCCCAGATCTCATCTAACCTACTTCTTGTTCTCGAGGATTTTCCTCCGAGCCTCCATCACCATGTCGGCGTCGGCGATATTCATCCTCGACCTGAAGGGGAAGGTAAGTTTGAGGCGACTTGTTGTTGGGGGGTGGGGGAAGTTAACGCAATCAGAGACGCACCTGCCGCGGCGGAGCGGACGGAGTGCAGCTCCGAGGGGCAAAGTCACTCCGTTTTAAAGAGACCCCAACCTTTCTATTGATGCACTCTGCGACGACACCCTTCGTGTCGCGCGTCCTCGCGTTTCCTGCCGGTTTGGCGGCGTCTCGGTCCCCTTTGAGTCCCCGTGAAGGACGGACGGAGAGACAGGAAGAGGAGCGCAACTCGCCAAACTCGTTTCGCCGTCGTTGCGCGCACACAGAGGGCTTGTTCTTGTGCAGCGATGCAGCTTTTAACGCGTGTGATGTGTCCTCATTCAAAGTTTAAGAGTCTACTTTTACTCCACTCGGTGTTAAATTCAAATCTATGGGGGAAAAAACAGCTTGACAGCTGTTTGAAATGAAACAAATCACCATGGAGACACCTCAAGGACACCAAATCACCTGTTAACTGCAAACAAATGATTTTGTTTGAGTGATTTGACCTTTGAAATGTCAAATCTTGGCTGCTATTTTTTCTGTGAAGGTTTTCCCTTCAAATTATATCAAGTTTGCAACTTATCTGCATTTTCTTATCAGTCTTGAGTTGCTGACAGAACAGTCAAAGATGTTTTGGGATCACCGAGAACCCAAACTCCTCCAGGCTGTTTGTCTTGTTTGTTTGACCAGCAGGACAAACTGAAGGCTGTTTGTGTAAGTGTTTAAAGACCTCAGAAAACCTGTGAATTAAAAAATAAACCTTAAATTGTTTAAAGACATGCAGAAAAAGTCAGCAAATTCATTTGTGTTTGATTTTAGAAAAGCTCGATTGTCTCTGGTCAGCCTGATGGAAACAGATTTTCTGTGGGTTTTTAATGCAACTTGAGGCCTGAATTTAAATGGGGAAAAAAAATCTGCATTGGTTTCTTATGGGACCAAAAAGTAATTTAAAGTGTCCAATACGTCTGATTTTCACAAGTTGTGAGGTGTGGAGAGCAGACAGTGCTCTACGGTTCAGCTCATTTACTGTATTTCTGGAAAAGCCCCCCTCCTCCTCCTCCTCCTCCTTCTTCACTGGATCCTCCATGTGAACCCTGCTTGGTTAATTTATTTGAGGGTAAGAAAAGGAAAAGCTGAAGAAGCCTCGTAAGCCCATCGGGGAGAAGGATCGGCTCCTCACTGCCTGCATGTCTCATTGTACAGATTAAAGGTTTCGCGCTCTCTCTCTCTCTCCCTCGCTCTTTCTTGGCTATCTTGCCATCTCTGCCCCGGGGCAAGTTGGTTCGTTCTTCACCTTCCACCGTCGCCCCTCGCTCTGCCCCCACCAAATGAAGTCCTGGTTTTCAGCTTTGAGAAGAGTAGATCCTGGCGGTTCCATTTTTTCAAAGTCCCTCAAAGCGAAGCGAGGAAAGGATCTTTTTCTTCGACTGAAGATACTCGATTCGGCCACGTTTCGGGCATCAATGCTGTCGTTTATGAATTGCAACACTCGAGCACACCCGGACTTCCTCTTCTCCCACCGCGCCATTGAAGCTGGTTTCCACTCCCTGACCTTTATCCTTCCACCGTCGCCACTCTCTCTTTGCTTCTGGGCACTTGGCTGCACACTGATGACCACATAATCCGCAGCGTGCATGGGAGTATCAAGAGAAACATGACGTCTTTTGTACATTTTCAATAAGCGGACATGCTCAGATTGATTTGAGTGTTATCAGTGATTCCAAAGTGTGAGGACAAAGTATTGTCTTTTCACTAACTGACAATTCATTCAACTCGGACAAAGAGCTGGAGTTCCCTCAGACGTCTCCACCGACTGCTGTCTCTGTTTCACAGCCACGCTTTATTTGCACTGACCTCCTCTGTGTCTCCCACTCCGCCGGCCTTACGAGACGAGTCTGTTTTTAGCTCCTCTGGGAGGCTTTTTTAGTTTTACGGACCTGCCCAGAATAAAAACTTCTGTCGCGGTGCACTGAGTGCTTGTAATTTGACACCCGCTTCCCCGCGTGCCCAGCTTCTCCTCTGCTTGAATCGGATGAGTATTGAAGAGGAATCTGAGCTGCAACCCGGGTCCTTGGCTTCCTTTTTGATGTGTTACTTAAAGCGCGGTCAATGTAATTATTTGGCTCTGGAAGGGCATTCTGAAGCCAGCGTGAATTAAGCACGCACACACGCACGCACGCACGCACGCACGCACGCACGCACGCACACACACGCACACGCACACGCACACGTGTGCACACCAACTTAAAATAAGCTGTGAATCTTATTTTTGATCGTGGAAACTGCTGCATCACTGAGCCACTCGTGACAATCTTGATATTCATCAGAATTAACAGGAAGTGTGACTGACGGTTCACAGATCACTTAAAGCAGCATTTGCTTTTTCAAATGGACCTTGAATTTGGCCAAAGCGCCACGTTCAAACGTGAACATGTTGGTGCTGTGCGAGCGGGTTGACACCATAGAACTCTGAGCTTCATTTTTTAACCCAACTGTTTCTACAAAGAGCCACTGTAACGTTGCGTGCAGTCAAAGCTGAGCATTTTGTGTCTGTTCATGTTTTACTGCGACATTCTTCTGTCCACAAGGACGCTGCTGTTTACTCGAGACAGCTGCATCGCTCTAAAAAGAAACATTAATGTCCAGCGTTTAATGGGATGTTGATATTTTCCAACAAAGACTCGATTATATCAGAAGGAATCCAGTCCGGTAAAAACTCACAGATGCGCTCCGCAGTTTGGTTTAACTCTCAAGTCGAGCAGTTTTCATCGATTCGGTTTCACCTTTTTTCTTCAAGTGCGACTTTCTTATTTCCGCGGCGCTGCAGCTCGAGTGTGCTATCTTGATAAACATCAGGTTTGGACTCTGTCTGTTCGCCTTCAGTCTTCTGTCCCTGTGATTTCCCTGATTGCCTTCAGAGGTCAGCAGTAAACACAAAGTAAACGCTGACCGTTGGTCTCATGTGTCACAGTGTCAAACCACAGCTTTATCGCTCTTTTTGAGGCTTTTAAAGACTCCTGTGGTTTATATTTAAACATTTTGATTAATAGAAACGTCACAACGAACCAGTACAGTGTTCTGCACTTTGAAAAGAGTCCATGCGCCTTATTTTTTGTGGTAGGGTGGTCGGCCTTCTTGCCTCACATTGTGGTGGTCCTGAATTCGAGCCTGCAGCTTATCTCTCGCAGTGCAAACACAAGATCAAACAATGTCTTTAGATGGTCCACAGGTGTGGCTGTGTGTCTCCGTCCTCACCCGGTAACAGTTAGGGTCACCTTGGCGATCCGAAGCTGCCGTCTCGTTTTCTTCCACTTTTCTTCGCGCTCGGGATTCGGAGCTACTTATGACATTTGAATATCATCGGGTTTCAGCGTTACAATGGAAGTCTGCAAGATGTAAACATGTTTGTTATTCTCAAATGCCTCCTCATTTGATCTGAAAAATGCTTTCAGCAGACAGTGGAACTTGAAAGAAATACGTTCTCCCCAGACTTTAATGAGACCTGGATTATTAAATAGCCGCGCTCTGCTGTGGGCCATGAAATATGCTGTCTGTCTGAGGTGTTTTGTTTAACGTGTTCTGCCTCGGCTGATTCAATATCGGATGTTTTTTTGTTTTGCTTCTTTTTGAAATGAGTTTTACCGACACTCATTCGAACTGGCGTGACACGGCGATGATGTGTTGACTCTCTGAAAACCTAAAGCTTAAAAAAAAAAAAAAGAAGACGACAACAAAGGGGGGAAAAGAAAAGCTTCTCCAAACGATGTTTGTGATTGCAGCTGCGCTCAAATTGTCAGTTTACAACAACAAACTCTTGAGATTCGGCTGCAGAACTCGCTGAAGGCGACTGCAACGGCTCAAACTGTGCTGCTTCACGGGGACAATCTGCAGACACGCTGAAGTGCTGACAGACGAGCATCAGAAACAGCAGACTGAAGGAATATCGAACAAGTTGTCACAAGTTTTAATGTATTAATTTAATCTCTGACACACACAAAAGCAATTATTCTGTCGCTCGTTTGTTCATTTATGTGATAATTTCAGTGGTAACTGACTACATCGTGACATTACTGGAACAATGTGGGTGATTATTTGGTTTTCAATCAGCTGTTTTTGGCCTCAATGATTAAATAATAATTGTTTCAATAATTGTTTTTTCATGTAGCACCTCCAGCTGTCATCTCACAGTCAAAGTGATCATCAAAAAAACAAAATTCCTGTTGGAGCAGAAAATTTGCTAACTGGTTGAGCGTTTTTTATGTTTTCTTGACTTTTTTGTGGATTTCCAATGAATATGACACTTTCTCCAGTCTGGACAAGACTCAAGAAACTACCCAGTGCTTTTATTTTGAAGGCCTCATCTTTGTATGTTGGTTAGAGTGTGTGTTCAAGCAGGTCTCACCGTATTCTAAACCTAAAGCAGTTTAACTGAACATGAATTCAAGTCTTTTTAAATGTCCCTCCTTCATTTTTCATACTTAGTCCATAAAATGTCTTGATGGCTACCGCGGGAGCCCCCGAGCCCCTACGAGGCCTCCCCAGAATGACAGTTCCCAGGTTCCCGTTGACTTGGAACGTCTGACAGGAGGCGACCAGGAGACTTATTTCAATCCTAAGCCCACCTCAACTATCTCCTCTTAATATGGAGGAGTTGAAGGACCCAAAGCTTGAAGACCGTTAGCCTCCGAGTTGTTTGACACGTCGGCTCCTCAGCCTGTGCGTGTGTGTGTTTACCTCTGAAGCCCTGCAGGCCAAAGTGAAGACCACCACAGAGTAAACTTGAGCGCAGTTTGAAGGACACATTGCGCTGTCTGATGTGCTTCCTTCTTTTGAGGTGTGTTCGGGGGTCCCCAGAGGGAATCAGCGGACCTTTACGGGGGGCCTTCAGCTCCTACTGCTTCAAAGATTTGTATGAATCTCATCGCCCGTCTTTCTTTCTGACCCCTGAACTGTTCCCTCGGAGGTCTCCACCTCCTCCCACACAACCCGAGCAGTGGCCTGTTTGTATCCCTTTTTTCCAAACCAGATTACTTTACGTCCCAGGAATGTCTTTTTTTTTATTATTCCTTTATTCCTCCCGTCTTTGTTGTAACTGCCTCAGCGTGACCCCGCCGCAACACAGACTCCTCTATTAAAGGTGGAGGGGAGGCATTGTGTGTGTGCGCGCGTGTGTGTCTGTGTATGTGTGTGCGTGTGTTGTCTAGATCCCCCAAGCGTAGAAGCTTTGATCTCCTCTCTTCATGTCGTTCGGTGTCCAGAGTTGAGCAAAACTGCTGACTCATCGTGTGTGCGTGCGTGCGTGCGTGCGTGCGTGCGTGTCCAATAATCTAAATATAATGATAATGTCACTTTAACTTCTTTCTTGGTCCAACTTTTGTTCTTTTTATGTGGTTTTAATGTCATTTTATTCACAATTATTCATTAAGGAATAAAGCCTCATAATATGAGGTTTTTTGTGAAAGTTTTCTTCAGAGTAGATCGTCACTTGGGAGTCGTTTGATAATGGAAACACCGACGTGGCCTTACATAATTAGCTTTGAAGACACAAAGCGAGTCCACACCCACTTTCTGTTACAAAGGAGTTCCTGAAAAGGAGGAAGCTGCCAGAGTGGAAACGGTTTCCTGATCTCAGAGTGAACATGAACACAAGGCTGCTGAAAACGCTGTAGTTCACATTCCTGGGCTGCAGGTGGTGCTGTAGCGGCCCACCAGAAATGAAGAGGAAGATTCTGAGCTCGGTCGAAGTTTCGGTGCCAGTCGTTTTACGATACAACGATTATTTTTTAATTACTTTTTTCAAGAGAAATTAAGGGATTTCAAACAAATGTGTCTTTTGTTTTGTAGCCTAGATTGGAGAGAAATTGCCATGTGACGCTCTGCTCTCATGTGAGATCCAAGAATCCTCTGAACCGTGCCGTATTCGGCTGTGATTCATCTTTGGAAAGTCGGTCATCCATCATTCATGATCAGTTGTGCATCGGTCCATTAAAGCAACAAAGAGCAGGTTCAAGGCGTAAACTCAGATTGCACGTTTCTTTGGGACGATCTGGTCCATCCCGCTTTTTTTTTTTTTTTTTTTCGCCAGCCGGTGGTTTCTGAAGTATCTTCCAGCTCTGAGTGCACGTTTTGGTATCCCAGCCATGAGCCGTAAATATTTAATGTCCGTATTTTTCCTCTAATCCGGCGTCCTCCGCCTCTGCATTCAGCGCGTCTTGATCTCGTCCCCCCCTTCAGGTCCTGATCTGCCGGAACTACATGGGGAACATGGACATGAACGAGATCGACCAGTTCATGCCCATCCTGCAGAAGAGGGAGGAAGACGCCGAGATGTCGCCGCTCATCAGCCACGGCTCCTCCCACTTCATGTGGATCAAGCACCGCAACCTTTACCGTATCCTCGCCGAGTTTATTCCTCATCATTGTGCTTTGTTGTTGGTGAAGATCGATGCAAATTTGCCAATTTACCCCGCGGAGTCGTTTCCAGAGTGACTGACGTTCCCGTTTGTTCGTTCTTCAAAGTGAATCGCGGGTATTTTACTTTTTCCAGCATCGGATGCGTGCGCTCCCCCTTGATTGCACCGACTGGGATCATCCATATGAAGTCCTGCTTCAGGTCTTTGCGGCGGGCCGCTTCTGAACCTCGTGGTCTCATTTTCATCTCCTCATATATCACAGCTGGTTAAAGATACGGGAAAACCAATTCATTATGATGCGCTGTGCACCGTGAAAACTTCCCCGCATGTGTTTATTTTCATATTGCAGGACTCAGTCGTCCGGCTTTTTTTTTTTTTTTTTGCACATGATTAATTCAGTATCATATTGCAGATTTGAATAAGTGTTATTCCCCCTGCTCTGCTTTACACAACTGAGCTGTTTCCCCTCCCCGTGGCCATGTTCTTGGTTGCAAAACAAATCACCTGCGTTCTGATAACCTTCCGTTGGATTTGCCTCACAACTCCTCCCCCTGTTTTTCTGCAGAACACCGAGCATCAAAGATCAGCAGCGTGTTCGCTTCTCACCGAGACACTTTGTTTTTTTGTTCCCATGTTTCTTAACACTAATTCCTCCAGTGGTGGCGATGTCCAAAAAGAACGCCAACGCTGCTCTGGTGTATTCGTTTCTTTACAAAATAATTAAGGTGAGTCTGATCAGAGAGTTGGTGTTTGGTCAAATTAATGTGAATATTTGCATTATTCGAATGATTGTGCACATTGAAAAACTTTTTGTGAGATAAACGCAGTGGTTTGATCATGAGAAATCAGATTAGCACAGCGACATTTCTCTAGATTTCCTTGTGCATGGTCCGATCTCTAAATTTCTCACAGTTTTCCACATCCTTTTTCTTCCTCGCCTGTGTTGAATATTGTCTGCGTCCGTCTGTGGCTGCAGGTTTTCAAAGAGTACTTCAAAGAGGTGGAGGAGGAGAGCATCCGAGACAACTTCGTGACGGTCTACGAGCTGATGGACGAAATCATGGACTTCGGGTTCCCCCAGACGACCGACAGCCAGATTTTGCAAGAGTGAGTGAATCAGTGTGTCACACAGCTATCGAGCATCCCTGGTACCGTGAGAGCGGCTGCGTTTGTGTGTTCAAGTGCTGAAACAATACAGGTGAGGATGGCAGAGCTGTCGAGAGCGACTGATTTGAAACGCGGTTGTTTTTTGATGTGCTCTGCTGTGTGAAAGCAACACTAATCAGTCTGATTACACAATCAGGTCAAACTCTGAAAAGCCTCAATTGCTGCATTTCTCTGATTTGAACGTCGCACCGAGCTGAAAGTGAGTTTTTCAGCTTACATTTCACAGCACAAGTGAGCAGCAGCATAAGTGCACAAGAGGATTTCATCCAAGCTCAGGCAGCCTTTTTTTTTTTTTTTTTAACCCCGGAGGAGAGTGACTGAAGGCAGTGGCGCTTTATTCACCCAGTGAAGTGGACTGAAGCAAAATCCTACACTTGGGTTTTTTTGTGACACAGGCGTAAACCGCATTGTTCTGCTCGCACCTTCCTCTCGAACTCTCCAGAGAGACGTTCGCTTTCAGGGGTGAGAGAGGCTCATCGCACGGCGCCACGCCGATGCGTGCGCGCTTGCACACGATGCACGCGCGAGTAATTAATGGTAACCTTTATGTCTGAAACATTCACATTTACCAAAGATATTTTTTACCCTTTTCATGTCTGGAGTAATTGGGCTTTTTGCTGGTAGTATGTGATTAATGTTTAATTTTAGGCACTATTTCTGGTTTGTACGTGTGTGTGTGTGTGTGTGTGTGTGTGTACAGTGTGTACAGTGTGTACAGTGTGCGTGTCTGAATAGTACTGATAATTACCAGGCTCCTATTGGCACTCGTACGCACGATGACAACAGCAGCTGGACAATCAAGACTCTTGGACAGAAAAGCCTCGCTCTTGTCTTTTCCAAGGAGACACACAATTGCTGTTTCTCCTTTACACACACACACGCGCACACACGCGCACGCACACACACACGCTCACGCTCCCTGTGTCTGCAAGCTATTCCAGTCCTCTGACCTTTTCATGCCCCAAACACGACAAAAACAAGGCTTTTCTCTCCCAGTGTGATACTGCCAAGCTGGTGAGTGTAAATGTGTGAGAGTAATGGTGGGCGGACGCACGTGAGCGCTCGTGAACAGGTTCACCTGTCTGTTTCTGAATAAACCTTCACGTGTGAGGGTGTGTGTGTGTATTTGCTATCAGTGCTATTGTTATGCTAATATGCCAGTTTGCTGCCAAAAGCAGCTTTTCCGGATCCTTTCATTAGCATTTCCGAGGAGTATCGGGGCAAAACAGAACAAACGGCGGAGCGGCAGCACAACCCCACGCCGACCCCCGAGCCCACTCGTCGCCGCCTTTTTATCTCTCGGCACTTGCAGACCTTCCGGCGTGTCAGCGTTGCGTTCGGAGTGGGAGGAACTGGAACAGAAAACAAGGGAAAACGCTTCACCTCAATCCGTCAATCAATGAGAAACTTGTTTATCTGGCACTTTTTGGTCGTCGCTGACGTGGAAAGTTGCAGCGAGCTCAATGAATGTTAAAGAACACCTTCAAAAATTGGAAATGCGCAGATAAAAGTTGTCTGAAAGTGGCCTCGGAACCCAGCGCAAGCGGGCGCGGTCGCGTGTTGTTTGTCTTGAGTCGCTTATTCTCCCGGCGCGTCATTAAAAGTCTCTGGAGTCATGGAGGGGCCTCGTAAAGCACGCCGGCGCCGCGACTCGCGCTCCCGGAGACGAGCTGACTCGCTGACGTGGGGACATGATGAATGAGCCGAGAGCCGGGAAAACAATACGCGCAGCGCGGTGATAAATTGCGGTTTTGAATATCGCGTCGGCAACTTGTTATCGTTATTGACACTTTAATTTAAAGTTTAAGCATCTGTCACTCCTGTGTTGACAGTGAATCGTAGCAAGAGCTTCAAATTAGGTCGGGATTTAGTTTGTGAGAACGAGCTTCCTCCCACCGCAGAGAGACACGCGTGGATTTAACGTGTGGTTCGATCACAAGTACGCGATCGAGCATTCACACTTCCAACAAGCATCACTTTAAGAATATTTACACTTTCTGCTCACGACCGCTATTGTTATATTTACTCAAGCAAGTTGTTATTTGTTAAGTAAACATGTAAACAATGTTCGTGGCGAGACTCACAGTGTGTTTATGTAGATCTCTGTTTTCCAATTACATCCTTCGGCGATCTCCTGTGAGAATAGGAAGCTCGTTTAATTCATTTCTGTTAGAAAACCTTTTAATTCAACTGGTAAGATTTGATTAAAGCCGAACATTTGTCGACGGTTTCGATCAAAGGTGTCACTAATTCAAGGAGATTAAGAGATTAAGACGTAATTCAACACTGCCAAACGTAGAAAAAGGCTTTCTTGTCCCAACACACATTAAAGAGACGTGCTTATTTTTTTTCTTATCGAAGCAGATAGATGTGCGTGAAAGTGTCGAACCCGAGTTTCAGCTGTCACGTAACGCCGTCCGTGTCTCCTCCAGGTACATCACCCAGCAGGGCCACAAGTTAGAGGTGGGAGCGCCGCGGCCCCCCGCCACCGTCACCAACGCCGTGTCCTGGCGGTCGGAGGGCATCAAGTATAGGAAGAACGAGGTCTTCATGGACGTCATCGAGTCCGTCAATCTCCTGGTGAGCACGCCGTTTGTTCAGGCGGCTCCAGAGGAGCCACTCGACGGAGACAGACGGCGCTCGTTTCCACTCCATCACTTCCGCCACGCATCGTTTGTCCCGTCATCTGGAAGATTTGCTTGCAAATCTTCTGCGAATCCGTCCGTAGCTGCCACGAGGGGGCGCCAGAGATCCCAGGCAGGGAGGCATGGGGCTTTGCCTGCTGGGAGGTTTTAAAAATTAGATTTACACATTGAAAAAAAAAAGACAGAGGAAGAACTCTAGAATCTGGATCTCACGTCGTTACTGCACGTGACTTTTATTTTGAAAGCTTGTGCTTTTCTATTATGGTGACGGCTAGTGTTTCTGTCGGTGTTTGGCTTCACTGTAACAAAGATGAATGAGGAGGTTCAGAGGTTGAAAATGTTTCCATGAACTGTATTTCAAGTTAGAACTGGTTTGAGTTTACCAGGATTGTGTCGGATGTTGTTTTCCATTGTTTGCACTGAAGATGCAGAAGTGAAAATTTATTCACTGAGACGCTCCAACTTGCTCCAAGCAGCACACAGTTACTGATCATGTTGGTTGATCTGGTGTCTTGTTGATATTCCAAAAGGTGAAAAAGTCAGTTTGTCTTCTGGCAAAGTCGTGTTGCTTCAGATAAATGGAGCATTTTGTTTTGCATGCAACAAAAGGATGTTTTTTTTGCCAGAAAATCGACAAAAAATCTTTTTTAAATAAATAATGTTATTGTTTTCATTTTAGAATAATCACTACGAAAAGGAAAGATGAGGAAAATTAAGCTTTTTATATGATATTTTGGTTTAATAGTGTAATTTGGGCAGTTTTAAATTCAAGACGTAAAAACGCAATAGAGAGAAAATCTTTCTGTAAAAATTTAATTTTAAAAAATGCTCCCAAATTTGTACCCACTCGCTGGCTTTGCATTGCATCTTATTGACCTTTTGTGGTCGACACTGAAAAGGAGATTTACTTCTTCAAGGTCTCCGATTTCCTGCAGCAAAAGGCCCAAAGCCTGTTTGTATACGCGGACGTGCTGCGTCTCTAAATGCGGCGGAGGGACGGTTCTCCTCTCAAACGTCTCGCCCTTGAAGCGGCGCCTCAAGGGCGGCGCGACACGCGGCTGCAGGGTGTCGTGAGTCAAGGGGAAACTAATGAGCTTTTAATGCGTTCGACCGCCGAGCTGCAGCGTGGCAGTCAACGCTTTGTCTGTGATCGTCTTTTCTGTTGTTGCTGGATACTTGTTTTATTTTCTCCCACATTGTAAAGCCTCGCCGGGCGTTTGTCACACTGCAGACGGGACCCTCCCGGTGTCGTCCTGCAGTCTGACTGCCCGCGATGAGTGTTGGATTATTTGATTTGTTCCATCGATTTCAGCTCGGCCATGAAGTTAATTTCCTCCTGCGCCGTAACACGATCGCCTGCACGGCGACGATGCGCAAACACGCGCGCGACCGCTCGCGCCGGCCGTGTCTCAAACAAACGTTCTCTTTCCTCCGCGTTTGTCCGACAGGTGAGCGCCAGCGGCAGCGTCCTGCGCAGTGAAATCGTGGGGAGCATCAAACTCAAAGTGGTGCTGTCGGGGATGCCGGAGCTCAGACTGGGCCTCAACGACAAGGTGCTGTTCGAGATCACCGGCAGTAAGTAGCAGCCAGAGTCCGTGCTGAACATCATTCATGTCACTAACAAGCAAACTGAGAAGTTCACCAAACATGTCACAAAACATAAAGGCACAATTATGTTTGGGAGTAATTTCCAGTTGGTTTTTGTTAATTAATAACTGAATTTTTAGCGTCTCTCTCTCTCTGACCTTTGTCTCTTACTTTTAGGATGACAGCAGACTCTGAATCTTTGAGTCTATGAATGTTTTCCCACTTAGTGTGCTCAGTAATCAAGCAGATACAGATGCTAAGACTTAGAAATCCTGTGAAACATTTTCCTTTACGCCGTTTCCTGGTCCTCAGTCTGTGGACGCTTGCCTGCACCTATTCGCCGCCTGTCTGGGCCAACATGTGAACTTGTGTTTTCAGCACTTTACCTCATGTAAAACATGCTTTTTTTGACACTTTGCTCTCATTTTCACCTCTTGTCTACCTGTGTGAGAGTCCTCCGGGCACCACAGTTTCCTCCCTCAGCTTAAAGAACTCTTAATTGTCCATTGCTGTGAATTTGTGGGTGTGGTTCTGGTTTTTATATCCACCTCTCAGCCTTGATATTTAGTGCTGTCAGATGACTGGAGTGAAACTGGCGCTTCACTCACAGTACCCTATTGAATTCATGTCCCTTATTGTTCCCATTCTTTCATTTACTGTCT
Organism: Malacoctenus gilli; assembly: GCA_032164315.1. NCBI lineage: Eukaryota > Metazoa > Chordata > Actinopteri > Blenniiformes > Labrisomidae > Malacoctenus > Malacoctenus gilli. The sequence goes on along the minus strand of JASSRZ010034497.1, from coordinate 1,843 downwards.
GTTTTCCGTCCGAATGTTTCCTTCCTGCGTCTTCTTTCGCTGCACATTGTCCTCCGTCTCCTCCTCGGCGCCTCCTTTGCCTACCCCCCCCACCGCGCTCCCCTTCAGAGGAGGAAAGGGCTCCATCACTGTCTCGCCTCTTTGCCTCCGAGTTAATCCTCACCCCGGGCTACAGCCCTGCACATGAAAGGTGAGCGGGTCTGCGGCTATCCGGCGCTCGCAGCCCACAATCCCCCCGCTGCGTGCAGCGGTCTGAGAAACACCATATTCCCAGAAATAATGATCGGAAGTAATGATCAAACAAACACGCGGGCGGATACAAACGCAGGCGGACATGCGCTGAATGTGAAACACAGATATTGAAATGTGTTTGGCGCCCTGATCTGTTGCTCTTTTACATATTATTTCCTGCTCGTTCGTGATTATCATAGTTGCTCCGTCTTTACTTTTTTTTTTCTTTTTTTTAAAAATCCCAGCAGGAGCCAGTCAGTGTGCGGAGGGGAATAAATCATTTAATGCTGCCCTCTACTGGCCAAAACCCAGAACTGTCACCACAGACATTTGACGTACATATTTGTGAATTGAAGCTCCTATTCAGTGCCTTCAAAAACACAGTTAACATCACAAATTTAATGTAATTCATGACACTGCGGCAGAAAAATAAAACTTTTCCTTGTTCGGTTATTTGAAATGTGCACGATTTAGTAACGTTTTGTATGAAAGTTGGTAAAAAGGTGCAATTAGCCGGCGCGATAACAACACGAGCTTCAGGCTTTATAGGAAGCCACAAAACAATGACTTTTACTATCAGTGTAATTGTGCGACATCTTCACAGTAAATCCTCTTGTCTATAAATTGTTCCAGACTTGTAAACAAGCCCAAGGTAACATCTTTTAATTACTTGCCTCGTTTGATGATCCGAATGCTGCGACGCATCGTGTACGGTCATAAAAAAGCAAGAGGAATAATTTATAATTGAGAAGATTAAAAACCACCCCGAGCACTCGAGCATTGTTTTGCGACGCCTTCAGAGCTGTGTCTGTGTGTCCGTGTGTGTGTCTGTGTGTGTGCGTCCGTTGGTCATGATTGTGTGACAGCCCGCAGAAAACAAATTAGGTTGCTCCTGTCGACTGCTGTGCATTAAAAGCATGGAAACAGGTGAGAGCGGCCTTTAAAGTGAACCACAGGGGACACCGCTGCATCTTCAGTCCTCACCTGGGACACAGAGACACACACACACACACACACACACACACACACACACACACACACACGCCTGCCTCCTGCCTTTTCCTGAGGGCCCCCAGGACCTCGCAGTGACAGAAAGTGTCCCATATGACCTTTCGTTCCTGTCTCGTCTTGATAACGCCGCATGAGAGCATTCGTGTGTGTGTATATAGACAGATGTGGTTTGTCATTCTTGTGGGGACTCAACCGTGTTTAGTCATGCACGTTTTGGACACTCACTGAGCACCGGCAAAGAAAAAAACCAATCATCAAACTTTTGAAAAAAAAATTAGATTTTGATGCAAGTTAGGAAATCAAATTAAGATATGTTTACATTTAACAATTAATTTTCGGAGTAGTTTGGAAAGTAATGCGCCTGGTTTTAACCTGAATTAGTCTGCAGGAAATGACTGGAAGTTAATATGAGATACCTGAAAGTGACGACGACGACGACAGCGACGTGATTTTGGTGAAGGCAAGTTTGAAGGAGTGTAAGTTCAGAGTGAGTCCGCAGGACGTGCATGGAAGCCAATGTAATGTCATTACACACACACACACACACACACACACACACACACACACACACACACACACACACACACACACACACACACAC
>JASSRZ010034496.1:0-15845 GCA_032164315.1 Malacoctenus gilli | reverse complement strand
ATCAGAGGCGTCCTGCATCATTGTAGGGGTGGGGCTTAATGCGGAAGAGCCTCATTCTGCTTGTCTCTAAAGGGGGGTCTATTAAGCTGAAGGAGACGATCGAGATATAAGGAAATACGGTGTTTGAGAAAAAGAGCTTGATCTATTTCTGTCATTGTGGACTTGCATACGAAGACAAAGACATCCAAAATGTGTAAAATAGGGCCACTTTAAAAAAAAGGGAGCATGAGCGAGAGAGATTGTACTGCATTGATTGTAAAAAATCCAAAAGTTGGGGGAAAAAAATGGTGCAAAAAATTGAACTCGGTGTTTTTCCACCATCTGGTTTCAGTCTGTCCATTAAAGACAAACTGATTACTACTTTTTTTCCATCGTCTTGTGACATTTGCTGTGTGGGCAATTATTTGTGGCCTTTTTGAGCTTCCTCAGCAACAGAAGAGTCTTAATGGCAAAGTGACTTTACCCACACGGCGCATTCTGACCGCTCCAGTGGACTCGGTGCACTTTATGTCATCAGTCACAGACACACACAAGTTCTTGAAGACTTGAGGCACATCCCCAAAATATATGCTTTTTGGGGGGGGGTTTCGCACCTACAGCTCTGTGATGAACAGGCTGATGATGCCCTCATAAATTGGATTCAGAAGGGATATAGCTGAGTAATTTACACGGGCTCTGCAGCTCATAACAGTCATGCTTCAAGCTGCACTCAACACGTCCGTCTTGTCCGCCCGAGACTGGCTGCGTCGGTGGCTGTTACATTAAATTAAGCTCCGCCATTATCTTAAACCGCGCGTCTGTGTCAGTGAGGACACAAACAAATTAGGCATAACCGCTGGGCTCGGACGGTCGGGTGCTTTCTTCCCCCCGCAGAATCACAAATACTTATTGAGCTGATAAATTGAGCTGATTGTCGTGCCGTGTGAATCCAGCGCACACTGCGCCCACTCGGCCCATCACTCAGGATCGCGTCACGCAGGGGCAGCAAGTGCAACAGTATCGAGGCCATTTAACAAAAGGAAACATTTACATATAAAACGTCATGTTGGGCTTGTTCAGCGGGGAGCAGAGGTCTTTTTCATGAAATGTATCTGATGGGAGGAATTAGCGCTTAATGCACACAGTTCTCATAAATCTGGCATATTAATGGGAAAAATGTGTGACATGTCCGCCCCCCCCTATACAGAGCAGCTGAGGGGATTTAAGCGGTCTCAGTTTCTGTTGGAGCCGTGGGTGCACAGTGTTTTCCTCAGCGAGCATGACTAAGCCCGCTGGCTCTCCCGGGGGTGGGGGGGTGGGGGGGACTGCCCTGCCTGCACCCTGTAACATGGTGTGAAGCCAAACGGCCTCACATTGGAAAAAAAAAACCATCTCGTCCCTCCTTCGATTTTATCCGTTGAACTCACTGAACCCTTTAAAAGGAGGAGCGGTACCAAACGTTCAAGCTGGATGAGAAGTTTTTTCAGGTGAATTGCACTCAGGTCACGTGGGGGGGAGGGGAGTTTAATGTGTGGAAAGGCTGAATAAGTGCACCGCAAAACAATGTGTTTGATTTATAGTTGTTAATTTAACTGACGATCAATAAAATGATTTAGAACCAACGCAGATGATGAAATAAGCAGAAAGGCAAGGAAATAGGACAAAGAACAACGGGCGCTACAGTTGCCTTTACTTTGCGTGCCTTACTGAATAAAAGCTTGTGAGTCCCACTCAGTCATTTGACCTTGTGAAATCCAAATATAAATAATGACGGAGTCATGGGCCGGGTTTGCAAACTCAACCGCATGGCAGACAACAGCACGGACTTGAGAGCAGTTTATTACTCTCAACACCAAGTCAACAGTCCAGAGTCCAAAAACCGACACAGGCGCAACGGAGACGATCCTAAGACTAGGTCGGGGAACAGGTCAGAAACCAAACCGAGAAACCTGGGAGGCGAGGCAACTTACAAGATCCAGTAGGCGGTCTACGGGCTCATACACTGGGGGGGTGAAGGCAGGCTCAGAAATCCAAAAGGCAAACGGGTCGGAAAACAGAACCAGGGCAGAAGCGAGGGCTGGTTGCGACTGGCGTGAAAACACAGGCAAGCTGGCAACAAGACAAGAAACAGAAAAGCCAAGTGTATACTAAGAGCACCAGGTGAGTCCAATCACAGCACAGGCACATGTGCAGCACGTTAGGAAGGGGCGCATGCAATCAGATGGGGGTGGGGGGGTGGGGGGGGGAGTCAAGGAACCAGTTACAACAGACAAAGTGAGCTACCAAAATAAAACAGGAAACAGACAGGACAGAAGCGTGGCGTGTGACACATTGAGAGCACCAAAAATATGTGAATGATGGCTATTGATGCATCTTTACATGGTAATGCATAATAAACAGTATGTCCGTGAATTGCATTATTAAGTCATTAGGAATCTATATTCACTTAGTGTCAATGTTGAATTTAGTTCCTACCTCGCGAGTCACCAGGATCAGTACAAGGATCTCAAAAGCTGTTGAATGATTCTTTCACAAAGCAGTCAAAACAAGTCTTATGTTCAACTATTTCACATTTTGGATGAGTTTTAATTCCCTCTTTGAATCTTTTTTTATTATTTAATTTACTTCTATTTTGAAATTCAACTTACAGTAATATTTTAGGTTGTTGGCGTCGACCACGTGACACAAACGTCCCTTTCAGCTGTGCAGAACGAAGGGAGACATAGAAAAACGCTAAACCGACTGTTTTCTTATCTTTCGTAGGTGCATTTTTAAACAGGAAAGAGACAAAGGCGGAGAGAGCGATGAACGTCACCACCGCCGCCGCCGCGCCACCAGTGACGAGCACAAACTCAACCCTGATGTGTGTCACGATAGCGCAGAGCGGCATCAGCCAGTTCCTCATGTCCGTTTACATCGTGGCTTTCGTCTTTGGTCTGATCTTCAACGTTCTGACTCTGGGGCCCATCTATCAACAAGTGCGCAAGCAAAACGTTCTGGGGATCTTCCTGCTGAACCTGTCGCTCTCTGACATGCTCTTCATCTTCACCATGCCCCTCTGGATCAACTATTACTGGAAGGGCCACATCTGGGGCCTTGGCGTCAACGTCTGCAGCGTGGCCGGATTCTTCTACTACTCCAACATGTACATCAGCATCTACCTGCTGTGCTGCATCTCCGTGGACCGCTGCCTGGTGGTCAGCTTCCCGCTGCGCTTCAAGACCCGCCGCACGTCCGTCTACGCCTGGGCGCAGTGTGCCGGTGTCTACGTGGTGGTGGTGGTGATGCACATCATGGTGCTGGTCCACGACAACCTGAAGGACGCCCACGACGACAAGAACAGAAACGACCGCTGCTACGAGACCTACCCCATGGAGGAGCCCATCGCGCTCTTCAACCTGCTCCGAGTGGCCATCGGCTTCCTGTTGCCCCTGATCGTCCTGGTGGTCAGCTACTGGAGGGTGCTGGCCACCGTGGGCCAGAGCCCCGGCCTGAGCGCCCAGGCCAAGAGGAAGATCCGCCTGCTCTCCTTCGGGGTGATCGGGATCTTCTCCTTTTGCTTCGCTCCCTACCACGTCCTCCTGCTCGCTCGCTCGCTGGTCTTCTTCAAAAACAAGCTGGACGTGAGTCCCCAGGGGCCCTACTGCCAGTTCGAGCAGAGCGCGCACTTCTACTTCTCGTTCACGCTGGCGCTGTGCAGCCTAAACTGCGTGATGGACCCCGTCCTGTATGTGCTGGTCAGCAACTTGGTGCAGGAGAAGATGAAGGCTTGCTGGAAAAGAAGCAGGCAGACGAAGACTGAGGACTGTGCTCTGACCGCTAAGATCAGAGGCAACTCTGCCAATAACAACTTGATATAAACAACCATCTGCATGTTATGTGTGTCTGCATGCGTGTGTGTGTATGTTCGTATATATGCACAATTAGGCTATGCACAAAGCCATGGCCTTTTAAACTCATCTCCGCAGTGTAGCAGGATCATTTACATCCAGTAATCAGCCATTGTTTGTGGACAATCAGACCTCCTTTGTGAACCCTGCTGCTGCATTAGCCCGTTCTCCTGAGCTCTCTCACGTCCACGCTGAGGAGGGGGGGGGGGGGGGGGCTGCATAATGCATGGAGCTCCACCCGGGGTAATTGGCTTGAAGTCCCCAGTTCCGCTGTCAAGGGAGTTCTTCAGCGCCGGGCCACTCGTGTGTTGTTGTCGGACACCGCCGCGCTCGAGGAGCTCTTCTGTCCATACAATGACGGCGTGATTGTTGCGACCCTGATGTATCAATGTGCGCTCGCTGAAAAGCATGGCAAAAAAAGAAAAAAAAGAAAAAAAAAAAGTGTTTTCATCAGCATGGCCGTGTGTCGTTCGTGTCCAAACGTCGTCGAAGCCGGAGCCGAGCAAAACGTGAAATAAAAACGGCTGGTCTGAACGGGTGCGCTGACTTCAGGTCGCTTGCTTCCCGCAGGAGTTGCGTGACGTCCTCCAGCGCGCAGCCGGTTGTTGCTGTGAAACGTCGCGCGTTTCAGAAGAGGGCTCCCAAAAAGGACGACCGCGCTCATCCAGACATCTTAGCCGTCAGCCCTGCCTACATGGACCTAATGAATCCGTCCGGAGCTGTGTGTGGGGGCACGTGTGTCGAGAGGACAAAGCGAGCAATCAGGTGCTCGCGCGGGCCCGCTGCGTGCGCGGATGATTGGAGCGGCCGGAGGCAAATTTTTGTTCGTCTGCGCGTCCGTCTGAAAGAATATCCGTCTTTTCTGCATTTGAGCTGTGTGCAGAATGGAAATCTAGAAATACAATACAAGGCACCCGCAGGAAGGAAAGCACAGCGAAGGGAAAGAAAAGAAGCACACAGTACATCAGTATCATTAGGGCTATCATTTTGTCCATTATTCATACGGTGGCTTTCTCACGCATCAATAGAGCTTTTTGTTGCACGCGTCAATACATCACCAGCCGAGTACTATTTGGCACATAACCAGCAGGTACTCAGTGAATGTCCACGTTTGTACAGTTCTCTTTCTCAATGAAGGGATGTTCTGTGCACTCACTGAATGGTTTCTACAACAAAAGTCGGATGTTTCAGGAAGCTTCCTCTTCTCGTGGTGTCCGAAATCGCTCAACAGAACGACTCCGCCCCTCGGAGAGCAGGTCTGGGAGAGCAAATCGGTATTTTCCGGAAAACGTCATAAATCCTGCGCGTTTGGCACATCGTGATGAAAGGACACTTCGCATATCTATGCTTCACAGACTCCTTTTTTCCTCACTGTATCGCGCTTGAGTTCTGAACATCAGTGGTTTGGAAGATGACAGGGAATTTTTTTTTTTCTTCTGCCATCTCTTCTGTTGTCCGGTCAGTTAAACGCCTCGACACCTGAAACACGAACTCCTTTGTGTGATTAGAGTCAGCAAAAAAACATTCTGGACTCGGCCTCACGTGACCTCCGTCTACCTTTGGAGCATTAAGAAACTGAGGGAAGGATTTAAATCTGAGGCTGCCGCCACACGACAAATAAGAAGCGACAGAGAAGTAACCAGAAGTTAACTTGGACACAAACCGTTTTTGAGGAAGTCCCATTGGATTCCCATCAAGCAGGTGGGCCGAGATGCGAACACAAACTCGAGATTACGAGTCCGCTTTGCACATTTCTACATGTACACAGGGAAAAGAGACCAGGATTTATTTTTTGTGTAACAATCACTTCTCTGGTTGAAAGACTAAAATGACAATAATAATTGTGGCTCAAGTTGAGCCTTTGGTATTAAAAAAACATGTTAATTGTCACCTACTGCGATGAAAAACTGGGTGAAAATTACCCCCAACCAACAAGTGGGGATCCAACATTTTGCCAGTGAATAAAAACCTCGCTCAGGTCCTTTATAAAAGCAATTACGCAAAACACATCTGGCTCCAACCAATTTCTTTGATTACCCGTCACATTATTGAGGAACATGTTCTTGATTGAGGTTTTTCTGGCTTCTATATATAGACGAGCGCAGATGATCCACACCTGGTGCTCATCAAAGCCTGATGAGGCTTATTTAAAGAAGCTTTCGGCTCTTTAAGGTGGTCTGTTCACCTTGCCTGTTTACTGCAAATACAACGAGCACACGATCTTTGGGATGAATACTGATGAGGCGCTTTCACTCCGTCATTACAGAGTTTTGTCACGAGGCAGCGGAGCAAATTGCGGCGGATCCGGTGAGTTTGCGACTGTTCTTTGGATCCGCTGGTCAGCAAGGAGAACTGACCGGAGACGCTTCCGTTTCCCTCTCGGTTCCGGCAGTTTTACCGGTTTAGAAGGCTCGGCAGCGGACACTTGATTTAAACGTGGCACGTTCAGAGGAAGAAAACGAGGTGTTTTTGGTGCTCACGCTGGATTTGTGACAAGAAAGGTGACGGAGAGTTCCTGAGTAGATCTGTTCCACCACATTAAGGGGGCCAAAAAGAGAGAAGGAGGGGCCGATTGAAATGAAAAGAAACAATGATAGAAGGCGACAAACTGCCTGTGAAAATGTGTCTTTTCCTGACTGCGTTATTTCATCACAACACCCCTGAGAATCGGATTTCGAAGCGGCATTAGCTGCAGAAGTGGCTTGAGTGCATATTTGGAAATGTTTAAATGCAGCCAAGTATAAAATTAAAGTTGCACTCCGTCCCCCACTGTGGCATCAGGCCCACCATATTAAAGACCCATTTTCTCCAGACTCGGCTTTTAATGAGCTAACTCCGGCTGCAGCCTGACTCCGAGAAATCAATGCGCTTTATCGACTTGCTGTTATGACTCATAATGCGGGGTTGGTCTAAATGCATTTTATGTATGCAGCAGACAAGCTATTCATAGACATTATTTTTAGCGTTCAATCAAGTCCTGTGACACAAACAGAACAGCCTCATTAGGAGATTATTTCTCATTTCCTCTATTATGAGGCGCAATCACTGCTTCGCACCTTGATGGTATTTCTGAGCTGCCGTCGTCATCGTGCTGCTAATTCTGCTGTGAGGAGAATCTTTAGTCAGACAGCAAATCCTGACAATCAAGCCCCATTTGTCCAATTTGTCTCCAGCCTCAATTTTCACAAGAACCACAAAGCCAAAGTGGATTGTTAGTACATTTTATAATTCAATAGCAACAAGCAAGCGGGATAATTTTTCATTATATTCTGATTGCAACTCACAGCTGCTTTAACGACTTTGTAACAGAAAGTAAACAACTGATTTCACATCATCATCATCATCATCATTATTATTATTGTTATTATTATTATTATTATTATTATTATCATCATCATCATCATCATCATTATTATTGTTATTATGATTGTTTTTTTCATTGTTATTGTTATTGTTATGATTGTTTTCTTTATTATTATTATTCAGATTTAATGAGAATAAGTCTGGAAATTATGACATTTTTGAGGATTCAGAATAAAAGTCCAGATTTCTGCTGCATTCTTGCCCATTTTACATAGTTTTTGCCTAATTTCTAGAACATGAATCAAAAGTAATAATGTGTGTGTGTGTTTGAGCGCGTGCATTTGTGTGTGTGTGTGTGTGTGTGCGTGTGTGTGTGTGTGTGTGTGTTTGTTGGGGGGGTACTCAAACACGTGAAGCCAGATGCCGTTGAGCCGTGTCCTCTTTCAAGCAGTATTTGGACGACTGAAAGATTTGATCAAGTCTCCTCTGATCCGATTGGACCCGAGATTCAAAGCAACGGCTCCAATTCTTGTCTGAAATGCGGTTGAGCCTCAAGTTTCCACTAAAACGCTGCTCGCCTTGCGGCCCTAATGGAGCAGTGAGGGTGACCTCTCATTAAGGGAAAAGCATCAGGGGTCATGTTGTTGTTCTCAGCAAGGAGAAGCTCTGTTGGCGTCAAATCGCGCCCCCGAAAGAGGGTTTCTGAGGGCGACGCGCTGAAAACACTTTGTGGACACTGGATCAATTTTATCTGCAAGCAGCTCGGGACACAAATGTGACCACACGCCATCAGTGAATCAATTCATTCTAGCTTTGTTCACAGACGGAGAGACGAAATTCCAGCCCAGATGGAGATCTTGCTACCAAGGGAATAGAAAACTGCAATCAGCAAACTTGCTGTGAAAGGAAGGCTGAATGGCTGGAGATGAAGACAGATCGATGAAAAACACACACCAAGCCTTTGGAATTGCGTGGATAGCTTATGAATTACGGGTGATAGGCATACGTTTTTTTAGGGGGGGTGTTGGGGCTTTTTTTTCGGTCAGGAGTCATTTTGACCCCAAAACACACAGATTTGATCATTGAAACTTCACTGATTCCTCTTTAACGCTGTTGAATGCCGGAGTGAAAGCCACAGCAGAATTTAAAAGCTCGGTTTAAGATTAAAGGAAAGAAAATGACGAAGAAAAAGCCTTTTGAAGAAGAGTCAGCTGTTCTTGTTTTACCGCCTTGAGAAAAGAAACATTGATTTTCTGGTGTGGCAGCGTTTACGCACGGCGTGCACGGTTTCCGATTCTTGAACGTGTGTGCTGTAATGGTGGTGTTGCGATTACGCTGCGGATCAGCCTCAAATTCCAGAGAGTTTTTCGGGATTTCACAGTCCAAACCACACTGCAGAGGCTTTGTCCGCGGACAGGCCTGTCCAATGTTGCTCGCCCGTTCTTTGACACGAGTCCGGCACAGTGAAAATCGTCGCAGCCGAAGGACGTGCCACAGCCTCACTTTATCAGGGCACAGAACACCTTTTTTTTCCCCTCATCTGGAAGCTCGCACTGTGCGCGGCGGCCGGGGCGTCGGAGGAGCGCTGTGAAAAGAAATCACCTTGAGAATGACTCGATTCTGCGGCGCGAAACCTCGCCGACCCTTTTACAAGTGAGACCAAAGGGAAAAAAAGCAAACAGTGGCGCTGGAGCTGGTCTCAAGGTTCAGTGGTCAAGGGAAGACAGCAATCCAGCTGCCAAGCAACAAAACAAGAGAGTAACATGATTGTTCAAAGCCGACCCAGCATCCTCTGCACTGACTGGGGCGCCGGTGTCCGTTTGCTTGAATGAAAGCCTCGCATTCATTTGTCTTCCTGCCGGCGTGCCGGCTGAACAAAAGGCCAGTTCTGAATTGGATCATTTGGATGATTGCCGGACAATCTCCTGTGTAAGGTGATACCCTCATTGCACTGATGCGTCGTTGACTCCCATTCATTTAACAGCGGAGAAAGGTGCGGCGTACACTTTTTTTTGTTTTTGAGTGGCAACAAAAAGGAGAATCAAAGCTCTCTAACGCGGCTTACGCGTGATGCGGAGCACGTTAGACGGACCTCCCGTGAGCCCTGAGAAGCCGTTTTTTCAAAAACTCACTTGATACCGAGGCGTGAAAGCATGAATCACCCTTGATGGGGCGTTCAGTGAGAGCGACGGGTAGCACACCGGTGTGAAAGGCGACTTTATTGTTCATGCTCTGAATATCAAGCCAATTATTGTGTCGGTCTTGTTTTGCGAGCAGAGCCAACGCAACGACTTTTAACCGAGTCACACCTCTACGAGTTCATTTATTTAAACGATACACACAGGGGGTTCGAGGATCCCGGGAAACCTTCGTATTTGCACAACACTGCTCCACGTGTTTATCTTTTTTTAACTCATGTTCTCACAAACTCTGCAGATTATACATTATACACACACACACACACACACACACACACACACACACACACACACACACACACACAAAAGCACAAACAAATTTCTAACTGCACCAATGACAGGAAATGGGCCTGCAAGCTGAATTACTTGAACAAATGACTGCATAAAATCACTAAAAATAGCAGCAAATATGTATTTGTGGCTGATTCACATAATCTGGATGAAATATAGTACAAGAGAGACATAAGTGGCATTCTGAATTAGATTCTGAGTCACAGACTTCCATTACAACGGACAAAATCAAACAAATGGCCTCTGCACATTTCCTCCTCTGGGCCTTCGCTGCGTGTCTGCTGGGAGGAGTTCAGTGTTCGGTCAGCTCCCTGAAGTGCTTACTGTTTAAATAAAGCCAGGTGCTGTACGCAGTGGAATCACTGCGCCAGCCCCCCCCTGCACGGGGCTGCAAGCGACAATCTTCCACCGCAGGGTCTGTTTACGCGCCGACTTGACTGCCTGAAGCTGTGGGATCTGCTTCATGTCGCTTCTTAGCAGCTCTTCCGTTCAAGAACCACACGTGGACCGCTGGCGAACGGCTTCATCTATTTTTCTTCTTCTGCATGATGATAAACATTGTACGGCCAGGACGCGAACCGGACCTTCTTAGGCTGTTTGCTTGAGGGCGGACGCCTGGATGCTCCCGGTGACACTACAAACAAGGAACGGATGTCTTTGAGTCACGAATCGCTGAAGGCGCATGGGGACATATAGGTTACATGTGTTCATGACGCTGTTTCCTCCTGCCACAGAGTGCTGGACGGGCACAGCGCTGCCTGTCAGCGGTGGCTCCGGCCGTCGCGCGGTCAGATCAACTCCTGGATGTGCCTCTCCCCACCCTCCCTGTCTGACGGCTGCGGCAGGGGCACAGGTAGCCCTTCAGGTGCATGCGCACCTTGCTGTGCAGGGAAGCGTAGATGAAGGGGTTGTAGCACGCAGAGCTCATGGCCACCAAATGGCAGCAGACTTGCAGCACGTTTATGTAGCGCTTGCCTATGATGTGGAAGTCTGGGTCCAGGTCCAGCAACAGGTTCAGCACCTGCACAACAACACAGGGCTGCTGTTAAACCGAATCAGTCAGGCTTAGAAAGACGAGAACCTCATGTGGAAATATAATCCAATAACAATAATAATGACACAATGAGAATAAATAACTACTATCATGATAAGCAATTTGCTGCCCCATCAGAATTCAATAATAAAAGAAGAAGAAAAATCAGAAGCATTCCTAAAATTTCAAATTGCTACTTCACTCTTTAACGTTTTATTATAAACCTGGGTTTGGAATTAGGTTTCAATGTAATGTAAACCCTGCAGTAATCAATCACAAGTCACTCCCCCCTCATTCACAACCACACCCGGGAACCAGGCCGCCACCTTAACCCGACTGAACATGCACGTTACTGTGCTCTGAGGAGGAACTGAAGCAGATGAAGGAGCACAGGGAATCAAACCACACTCCACTTCCTGAGTAGCAACGGTGCGAACCACTGCACCGCATTTTAAACCAGGTGACTGGCAGATAAATTAGTCACCTTCATATTCCTCATCCCCCCCCCCCCCCCACTTTACTCTTTCTAACAAATGCTGGTAATACACACTGCAGATTTCTGCCTTTTTATTTTTCATGGGACAATGAAGTGCCACATTGTGGTTTGCAGGTTCCCCACAGGTATCAATTACTTTGCAGAGACGGAGCGTTTTTGTCTCTCCATTCTCTGCAGTATGTCATCTTTCCTTCACTTTTTTAACAAAGAAACTGATATATGACGGCCATTTGCAAGGCTCAATATGCACATAATGGATTTTTCTTTCTTCATAAATGCCTTTAAATGATGATGAGCTACCCTGAATAATGATGTATGAAATGTAATATCACAGGCCGTTAGAACGCCGGCTTTTTGTCACTTCACATCGACTGACTTCCCATGTGCTAATTGCTCAAGGAGAATATAAATTTGTAGATAAAGATCATCCAGACATGCCAATAAATGGTTAATAATAAATTAATAAACATATTCTCGATGACATAGTCACCTGGAGAGGTAACCAGCAGAGAGCAAAGGCGAGCACGGAGGCCACCAGCAGCAAGAAGGTCTTCTTCCTCCGCTGGCTCCAGCGCTGCTGGCTGTGCGACGGCTCGCCAGGCACCGAGTAGCGTCTCAGGCTGACGGTGATGGCGCAGTAGGACATGCTGACCGACAGCAGCGGGATCATGTAGGAGGCGATGAGGACGAAGCAGGAGTAGAGCAGCCGCAGGTTGCCGCTGTTGGGCCAGAACTCCTCGCACACCACCAGGTCGATGCCGCTGGGGCGCAGGTCCAGGTAGCGCGTGTAGAGGGAGGGCGGGGCGGCCAGGGCCAGCGACAGGAGCCAGACCCCCAGAGTCACCGCCCCGCAACCCCAAACTGAGATCCTACGCCGTACCGGGTGAGCTGAGGTGGGGAAAAAACACACATGGTGGCTTCGAGCAGGTGAAGCTACGCGTAATCTGCAGAGTGTGGAGCCATCAGGTTGTTTCACTCCTAATTTCGTTTTCTTCTTCCACTGGTTATGGTAATTAAAGGTACAGCGAGTAAAGCGACAGATCCAAGGAAGTAAAATTTTCAAGTAAATCGCTTATAACGGAAAAATATACTCTGTTTCTTGTCCAAATTCAGTTTATTTGTCCTAAAGTGGCTAAAAATGCATCTTCAACAACTAAAAAAGTCGAGGGTGTGCCGAATTTTACCAAAGCCTTTCAGCCGGCCGCTGAAAGACAAAAGCGAAACCCTTTACCTACGACGACGTAACGGTCCACAGCGATGGCAGTGAGCGAAAGCACTGACGCAAACACTGTGGCGCACTGCAGCAAAGGGACCAAATGGCAGAGGGGTCTCCCAAAAGCCCAGCCACGGCTGTCAAAGGCATAAGACACAGTCAGCGGAACGCAACTCAAACACATGAGCAGGTCTCCAGCCGCGAGATTACCGATGAAAAAGTTGGTGGCGTTGTGCAGTTTCTTGTCGGCCATGATGCAAGCCAACAGGAACAAGTTTCCAACGCCTGCCACGGCCACTACGAGGCAGTAGAGAGGCAAGAAGAGCGGCCTGAATCGCAGGAGGAGCTCCATGCCCACAAACATATCCAGAGGGTCACTTTGGTTTAGTCCCTTGTCGCCCTCCAGTCTGCCCGCTCCCGTTTCGTGGCTGCCGTTCGAGGCCGAACTGAAGTCCTTGTCCATGAAGATGTCCATCACTCTGTAGGGCAAAGTTTAGAAAAAAAAGCACACAATCAGCAGAGAATCGATAGAAACCCGCAAGAACAACAAGTGAGTAATCGGCCTCGTGTTCGGGACTTTACCGGCGTCCTTTCATCAGAAATTACAACTCATTCGCTGTTGTTGCAACAGAGTACACAAACCTGAACGAGGTTACGACACAAAAGGGCCGGTGAGCAAAAAACCCCAGTAAGTTACTCATAATTCCGCAGAAAGGCCAGCAAAAACGGAATAAATTTTCTGCTGACTTGTTTGTGACTCAGTTCCTGAGTAGCTCCTGATGAGACCTTCAACAGCCCTGAGCGTAAAAATCAGGGAACGTCGTACGTCAGGAAGGAGAGCAAACATTCACCTGTCAATGTAAAACTTGTCTATTTTTCGGAGGCAGCGCATATATCTTTACAGTCTGGCCGATGTCTCAGCAGGGCAGAAGAAGGGACACCGGGTAACAGCATCCTTCCACATGAGTGGATTTTACAGTTCATGTCTCTAAGTTGTGGTGTGTGTGTGTGTGGGGGGGGGGGTTAGATAGATTCGCAATTAAGGAAGGACGACAGAAGATGATGTCCTCCGACAAGCGCGCTCGGAAAACAGCGAATTGCGTCTGAGTGTTCGGACGCTGCTGAATTTTAACGACCCGAAGAGGCATAAAAAGCACGTCGCAGCTTCCTCAAAGTGTTTCTTTCTTTCTCCTTGACGCATTAAACTGAACGAGGTTCGTTCTTTCAGCTCGTAACACATAAAATCTGCATAATAACACCTGATTCCAAGTTACTTTTCGGACACGAAACTGTTCGAGCTGCGGCGGATTTTCTGACCCCACCCGCTGACGAGCACTCGGCACCAAATGTCGGGGAAAGCGCGCGTGCTTGACGAGCTCGCCTTCAACGGCTGCTTGAGTCAGGCGAGCTCAATCTGAGCTGTTCAACTTTGTCCTTAAAAACAGCTTGAGCTGATGACAAAAAAAAAAAAAGAAAAACGAGACGTGCCGGACGGGAAGGAATCATCGCTCATGAGAAATGTTCAAAGACGTTTCCCAACTCTTCCTCCGAGCCCCGGAGATGATGGACACCTTTGTGCCCCACTGCCCCCTGATGGAGCCCGGTAGGACTCCAAATACCCCAGTGCCTTCTCCTTCGGCTTGCTGGCAAATCGCATTCATTGCCCTCCGCTGCAGTCGAGTGAAGCCGTTAGATATTTGGAGCCTTCAGCCATGAAAAATATCAAGTGGAGGGAGGGGGAAAAAAAATCACTGCGTTCGACTTCATCCAATTTCACTCTGCAGGGGTGTAAAATGTGAATTCAGACTCTTTTTTTTTTTCCTCACTCAAATGAATGTGTCATTTGTTTTGGTCGACCAGTGAACACACACGGGTGCAACGAGTCGCCACCACTTGGTCGACGTCTCCTCTTTCCGTAGGTTGTTTGCGAAACGTTCATCGGAAAATGTATCATGCTTTCATGTTTTGTCGAGGCTCCGCGTTCCCATGATGCACTGGGGCTTTCATCGCCTGGCCTTTCGGTTCGGTTCTGAAACGTGCTTCAGTCGCCACGGAGCGAATCAGTGGAAGATTACTTTCAGATGTGACGCTTTTATGAATGTCAACTTGAGAACGGAACGCTGACCTTTCGCTGCGGATGCGTGTTTCCCCAAACAAAGAATTTGTTCGTCACGACGGCAAAAAACAAATTTATTTTTCACCTAAAGGTGAAACTACCGAGAAACCCCCCCCCCCCCTCTCCAGACTGACCAACCCAAAAGCACTTCATCAGTCGGGGGCAGATTGTGTCCTGGCGTCTCACACAAACGTACCACGCGCTGAATGGGCCTCCTGCATGGGGAAGCAACTGTAAGTAGGTCAGATTTCTGAATGAAGGCGAATGCGGCGCAGAATACTGACGAGCCGTTAAACAAAAAAACCCCAAAGTGCTCCACTCTAAACGGGAGGGAACGTTCTCGCAATTTATTCCTGAAGTTTTAGGATTTAATGGGAAACTTCTGCAATCAATTCTCCAAGTGTTTGACTTTATTTTCTTGTAAATGAGCGGTGAAAAGCCATTTTGGGACCGAGTCATTTCACAGTCAGATTCGTGGCGCTGTTGATAAGACGTAGTTAATTCGGCACTTCCACCAGAAGTCTCCCGTTGGTAGTCCGATAGACTTTGGTCATGTGTGTAGAGACAGGAAATGGGAACTGAGAGTAACGCAAGCATGTAATGATGCACATGATACAAAGACGGAACGAGAGAGCGAGAGAGAGAGAGAGAGAGAGAGATTGATTGATTCCGGTAAGAACTGTTTCTGTGGAAACAGTCAAAATTGTCGTTTTCACCTTGTGTGCAATATTCCAGGTAATTTTCTGCGCTGTTTGCTTGTGGTAACCACTGACTGCAATTATTTTGGTGGTTTAAATGATTTTAGTTTGTACTTTTCCCGTTGACAGTTGGTGTTTTTGTACTTTTGAGGGGAGAAAAAAAAACTTCATTATTTTCTGGAAACCTCTGTTTTTGGTTTTGGTACACAATACTTGCACCGCATTAGGGCCGACTGGGCGCGTGCCCGCTGACGCATCGTACCTAACTAACATCACATTCTCTGTCCCACTTTCTTTGTTTTGCTGTGGACACATGAATACAAAAACTTTCGGGGGGGGTCACACATGGCATGCGAAGCGGAGCTTTTTTTTCTGGAACAGATACGAAGCGTCAGCCTCCATGATTGGACTAGGGGGGAACATCCAGAGGGCAACGACGCGGTTTGTTTCATTCAGTTTCCCTTGGTGACACTTGGCAACAACAGGCCATGTATTTTTTTTCCCCTTCTTTTTTCCTGAAGGTGGCAGAACCCACTTCAGGAAGGCCGGATTTAGACAGCCCCACTAGGGGGCGCAGGTAGAATATCGGGGGGGGGGGGGGCAAGTGGGGTAATGCCGCATGCACAGT
>JASSRZ010034495.1:0-15850 GCA_032164315.1 Malacoctenus gilli | reverse complement strand
GTGTGTGTGTGTGTGTGTGTGTGTGTGTGTGTGTGTGTGTGTGTGTGTGTGTGTGTGTGTGTGTGTGTGTGTCCACCAAACCGACTTCAAACGGCTGTTTTGGGGTCCAAACTTCGTCGGGACGTTCAGGTTTGAATCGAATTATTGTCGGAGATTACGTCATTTTGTGTGTGTATGTGTGTGTGTGTGTGGTCCCATGTGTACACAGACTAAGTGTTCTGTTTCATGTTGTTTGTTACATTAAGCTCTCAGAGGTGCAAATGCGGCACCTGCGTGCTCCCATCAGACCGTGTCAGTAAACACGCGTGCGTCACGTGGGCGCCGCGTCTGAAGAAGAAGAAGAAGAAGAGCCGACACGGAGACGAGGACTTGCAAAGGCGGATGTTATGAAATTACCGCGATGTCATGGAGCAACTTTAAGCCCTCAATTCTCTTTATTGCGTTTAGCAGGATCGGAAATTGGACAGAGATGACATCACGGCGAGCGCTGGTCAGTGAGGGCGAGCAGGCCAAGATGACGGCCAGTCACTTTGGAGCAAATGTGTTTATTTGCTGGCATGGTTTGAGGCCAAACTGAGAGACAAACGAACCAATGGCCTTCAAAATAAAAGCATTCGGCGGGGTCTTGTTCTGGTTTCCAGCTTCTTCACGCCAACACGTGAACACGGACCTCACAGATCCAGTTAAATCGGCTGTTTCGGTGTGTTTCTTGGTGATGTTTCGGAGCGTCGTGCCCGCTGGCCAAGCCGTTCCTCGGATTTTCCGACCTCACGCATCAGGTACGAGCGAGGCCGGCGCTCCTGAAGGCTCAACGGACGCAGGAAAAGTGTGAAGTTAAAACTTCAAAATAAAAGCAGAGGCAGGTGGACGAGTGGCTGGCTCTCGCCGGCGGTGTCCGTTTCACCGGCCCGCTCGGCGGTCGATGGAAAGATGATCTCACCCCTCCAAACGCTGACTTCACACCCTGGCGCGAGGTGGCGTCGGTGCGGCGGCACGCCGCCGGCAGGGGGCGCCCGCCGCCACGCCGGCCCGAGGCCTCTCAGCGGCGGCTTGTTTTGATGATGTCACACCATGGGGCTGCAAAAAAAAAAGGGGGAAGATGTTTTAACGGTCTCGTGTTCGAGTTTTTTTGTCGTGAACGTTGAAGCCGCCTGCAGTTACACTCCCTGCCTGTTAGGGGGCGCTGTGGCCTGAAATGAGCGCTGAACAGAAGCTGAACAAAACAAAGTCGTCGCTCCTGTAATTACAAGGATGCCAAGCGACTTGTCGCATGTTTCCGCAGGTTGGTTGTGTGATTACAGTCTCTGGTTCACGTTGGGCTCGCCGCAGGACGACAAACAAACCATTTCCTCACAAACGACAATAAAACAAACACGACTGGCCGCCGAGGATCGCTCGGAAACTCCGGGACCTTCCCGAGTCGGGTTTCCCGGCGACCGTCTCGGCTCGCCGTCTCGCTGAGCGACCTCGTCTTATCGGGTCTCCGAGCGGCGGATAAGTCCAAACCAAGCACGCCCGCCCGGTCGGCCGCTCGCTCGCCGGCGTGTTGTTCTGGTGGAAAGTTCTGGAGGCATTGTTTACACCGCAGAGTTTACGAGGATCGGGAGTCATTGCGAGCAGGAATTCAGTGGAATTCGAGTCGCTCGCCGGTGAAAACCGGGTCTTAAAGCCCATGAAACCCGGGCTTTAAGACCCGGTTTGGGTTCCTCGATCCGACTCTGAAGATCCGTTTGTGCTGGTTTAATAATAGACGTCTTTATCGTCGGCTTTGTCTGTCCAACGATACGTCCTCTCTTTGGTTCAACAGAGGCAGATCTGACAGAAGGGGGGGGTGGGGCCTCAGGGCAGCCCCCCCCCCTCCTTGTCTGGTCCCCCCCCCCCTCCTTTTAGCCTGGCTGGATAAACCAGCTGCATAACTATAAATGACTTAAGACGGGATTTTTTGTTTTGTCCTCTCGAACCAGCATGGAAATGAAGTGGAAAATGGGATATAAATGGAAATGTGGGTGAAGGGGGGGGGGCTGGGTGGCAACAATGGGGGGGGTTTACTCTAAACCGGCTCCAACAAGGCTCCTCTGTGTCCCCCCTCAGAACGGCCACCGAGGCTCAGAAGACAGAAATAGAGACAAAGTTTTGTAGTGCACAGATAAAAGTCCAACAAATTCACACAAAAAAACAACAAAAATGATGTTTTTGCAATTCAAGAATAACTTTTCTGAGGATTTCTATCAAAGGAGTTTATTTATTTCCACTCAGATCTTGGATACAGTGAGTTTCGGGGGTGAGGAGGTCGGGGTAGAGCCGCTGCACCTCCACGTAGAGAGGAGCGAGTGGATGAAGCGGATGTCTCCTGGCCTGAGGCCTCAGGAAGACACAGGTAGGACCCCCGTCACCTGTCCTGCAAGGGGACAAAATGTCCCCTGACGTCTGAGCGCCGCAGGAGGTCAAAGAAAAATGGCCGAAAAGTCGCGTTTGGAGACTAAAATAAAGACGCAGCAAATCTTAGCGAACTTGTAACGATGCAAATGTACTTTGGAGCCTCTCAGCGTGTGTGTGTGTGTGTGTGTGTGTGTGTGTGTGTGTGTGTGTGTGTGTGTGTGTGTGTGTGTGTGTGTCTGGCAGCTCAGCTGGGCCGGTGCAGCTGCATGGCAGCCATTCCTCCACAGGGCCGCCAGTCCAAGAACACCCCCAATAAATGCAATTGTGCTCACCTGATTGATCTCTCGCAGGCGCTGCGGCGGCCAGACAGGCGGGCTCTGGAAGGGGGCGCCGGCGAGCGGTGCGCGGCCCGCGAACAAGCGGGCCAGTGTCCGCGGGCGGAGGAGGCCGGGCCGCAGGTGGCGAGGAGGCACGCTCGCTTTGGCGCTGCGGCGCCGCTCCGATGCCAGCAGTGACATTTCCTGACTATGGCTCTACACAGGCCAGGCGTCACGGCAACGGTGCTGCGTGCAGGGGGAATGAAGGGAGGGGGGGTTAAAGGGGGGGGGGGTTAGGTTTGTATTCGACTTGAAACAGACGCTTTCTCATTAACGCGCCTGTAAACGTCTCGTTCTGCCTCCGCCTCCGCTGCAGCCCGTCTGGGACGTCACCGCCTGGGGAGGGGGGGGGGAGTCCAGCGGGGGGAGTCCAGCTCCACCCGACCCCCCCGGTCTGACGGGCGGCAGCGACGGCGTCCCTTCAGCCCTTCACCAGGAGGTGGAACGGCGACAGAAACTCATAACCGGGACGACACGTCCAAGTCTCAGATCAGAATTTGTTCAAACGGTTGAATTTCCGGCATTTTTTAGCCATTTTTCATCTGAAAACTGTAAAAAATTTGATTTTTATAAAGAGAAAATAAACAAACAAACTTAGATTTAGAAGAATTAAATATTTTATCGTGTTCAAGGAGTTCATTTCTTATTTTAAGTGTTAAGACTGTCGCAGCACGAACAGATAATTTCACCTTTTCCTGAAGATTTTGTGTTTTTATCTCGTTTTTCAACACGCAATTTTTTTGCAGTGCATTCCTAGAGAGACTACGAGAGAAACGGCGTTTTTAATCGATCATCTTTCACCAGATTTGCTCGTGTAGGACCAAACGTCTCCTCTGCAAGTCTGCAGACACCTCCAGAGGTTTCGGGTGCCGCGAAAAAGGCTTCGGTGAAATCGAAAGCCGGCGTCTCTGAAACGAAGCCGATTTGCGTCACAATCGCGCGTCTGCTGTCTAAGAGTCTCTTCTTAAAGCGCCACAAACGATCACATCTCTCCAGGAAGGTTACAAGTTGAAGCCAACCGAGCCCGGCCGGCTTTAGAGGATGTCCCCCCCCCCCTCGCGTGTCGAGAATCAAACAAAGTCGTCAGTGTGTCGTCGGGGGGTTATTTTGAGATGACATTGTTTGCGGAGGAAATTGTCTCCTGGACGCACATCAGGAACAAGTTTTTTTTTTCACGCAGGCGGGACACCGGGCGGCCCGGAGGGGGGGGGGGGGTCCCGATTTGGCACCGTGAGGACGTGGGGACCGGCGAGGAACTTACGTGGGGACTTTTTTGATTTCGGTCATGTGGGAGGACGAGCACGGAAGAGTCCCGCTTTTCCCTGTCCCGCGCCTCACACAATGCCTGTTTGCTTTCCCATCACTTTCCAGTCGGCGTGGCGCGTGAGAGCGAGGCCGCGCGGGGGGGGCGGGGGGGGGGGGGGGGGGGCCCGCGCGCCCCCCCCCCCCCCCGCCCCCCCCCGCCCCTCGCCGGCCCGCAACGCACTCCAAACAAACGGACGCCAGCCTGAGAGCGAGACCCGATTGTTTGGACAGTCCTGCCAACGTCCAGGACGCGAAAGGACAGACGAAGCCGAGACGAGCTCAGCTTTCACCTGGGTACTAGTTCCTGCTGGCGGGTACTTTTTGGGTTCCAATTGAAAGCGTGACGTCATCAGGTTCCAGGCCCACTGATTGGCCAGCGATTAAACGGGGGGGGGGCTTGTTTGCGTTGTGACATCACGCGAGAGGTCGCCATGGCGATCCGACTGAAGCCAGACGGCCAACCGAAAGCGAGTGGAGCTGCGAGACGCCGACTCGAAAGCAGCGTCTTCTGGGTCACGGTGCGATCTTTGGTGGGCGGGGCCTGAGTCGCCGTGACAACCTACACGCGCTCCTCGCGTCACCACTGAACGTCTGGCAGCGGTTACTCAGCGTCTTCCTTTGACCTTTGCTTCTCTTTTTTGTTCCCGTTTGAAGTTAAACGCCGGTTGCATCGATTCTGCGAAATACTGCGTGTTTGTTGCGGTGTGTATTTGTACTGCAGTGTGTGTCCGTGTGTGTGTGTCAGGCTGCCGGTAAAGTCGCGCGTTTTTTATCAGAGATCTTCACGGGTTTATCGGTCACCATCGGGCCTCGTTGGGGCCGAGACTAAAAGCTCCAGAGACAGAGAGGTGTTGTGGACGAGCCCTCCACACGCGACACCACCCTCCCCCCTTCCCTCCCCCCTCCCCCCTCTGGCTCCTCCCGTCCGTCTTTCTACCCACATCCTCTTTCTCGGACTGAGCGCCGGCCTCCGTCTCACCTCCGCCGCGGCACACCTCGCCTGCCCGTCCGTAACTACAGCACTGTAACGGCGTTTTCGTCCCTTCCATCAGGGCCCGGCCCGGCCCGGCCCGGCGATCAATAAAGCACTCTGACTCCACTCCCGTCTCTGCTGCTACTTAGCTGGCTGCTGACGGCGCTCCCAGCTGGATGACTTGTTCTGTGGATTTCTCAACGCCGGTCATGTGACCTCCGAGCCTCGAGTTGTTTCACTTCATCTTCAGGGTTAACGGCCTCCAACGGCGCTTCAAAAGAGCGTCGCCGTGTTGTTTTCTTCTCATTTTAAAGACACAAAAAACTTTAATTTCGCGACATCTCGCGTTTCTACACTTTATTTAGTTTCTACCCAAACAGCTGCTGATTGTTGACTCTGGAGACCCTGAAAAAAAGAGTTCAGGACCCTGTTTTCTACTTTTACCTGACAGAATGACCAAATACAAAAGGAATCACCTTCAAAATAAAATCCACTTTCAGTTTCCTTGGTGTTTTTTTTAGTTTTTTATTGTTTAATCTCAAAATATTGAAGTCGGCGTGTTTGTCTGGAACTGCGGATGTTCTCTGAAAAATAGATGGTTAATAACCTCTAAAAATCTCGTAACGACGACCTCGGAGCAGGCAAAGCCTCGGGCCCTTCAGGGGACACGTGCGCCCCTCCAACGGGGTCCCAGACCTCATGTTCGGAGTTTGTTTCTGAGCTTTTGTTTTTCACCGCTCTGACGTTTCTCCGCCTCAGAGGAGCAGATTTGAAACTGGAATCAGAGGGTCTTTTATTTTGAAGGCTTTTTGAGCGATTGGCTTCACTGTAATGGCGAAGATAAGGTGGTGGGGGGTGGGGGGGTGGGGGGGGCGGAGCTTTTTTTTAGAGGCAGCTGAAGGACCCAGTCTGGGACTAATGGAGCCGCATGGATGTAATAAAAGAGCCGCTAAACAACCATCATGTTGCCTTTAATCTCCCCGTCCAGCCGAGCCGGCCTGATGTAATATTTATGGCCCGTTGTGTACATCTAAATGTGCATCTAAACATCATTAGGCAGGAAATAAGCCGCGCGACGTTTCCCCGCGCGACGGAGGCCGAATATCGGCAGCGCAGCGGCTGGACGGACGCGCCGCTCCGGCCTATCGCTGCATCTCAGCTCAGTCACCGCGCCAACTGATCCCAGGTCGGCACTTACTTCCGGCCCCTGCTCGCTCCGCCGGTGTTGTTTTTCTCAACCCTGAACGCCAACAACTCCTCCAAGCCGCCACGCACGCACGCACGCACGCACAGCAAAACGCGCCTCCTCGACACGGTTGACGTGACGTCTCCCGCGTCTGTTTCTGCGCAGAGACGTAAACAAGGTGCGCGGCTGGGGAGGGGGAGGGGGGGGGCACGTCGGGCTCTTCGTGCCAGGGCAGGTTTTTTATGAATGGGCCGGTTTTTTCTCGCTCTCGCTCCTTTTTTTTGTGAATGAAAAACAACTGGAAAATCCAGCAGTGGAAAAAAAAACAACCTCCGCCTGCGTGAAGCTGATTGGACGCTGGCCCCGCGGGCTCCGCCCCCGGTTGCTAGGAGCCGCGCTTCCTGGCTCCTGATTGGCGCAGAGGAGCAACCGAAACTTCATTCACAAGTCGGCGCATTCATCCGGACAAAGGCGAGAAATCCGAGCCGCTGAAAGGGGAAACGCACCAATCACGGAGCCGCTGCGGCGCCCTGCGGGAGAAAGCAGGACTCCATATTCTGGCCCGAGCCGAGGCCCGGGCGGCGATGACAGCGCGGCGACAAGAACCGCGTCCGGACGCCAGAACCACGGACCAAACGTCCCCCAAAAGCAGAGGCCCAAACAAGCCTCCTGCAGCCAGAGAAAAACGCACCACAAAGTCCCGAGAGCTGCAAAAGTGTCGAATAAAGAGACTGGATGGCGAAGAGAAAGTCACTTCCAGGTGGTTTTGACAGCAAAACCTGGAGTTTGGGACACAAAACGTCGAAATACCCGCATCTGTTTTAAGAAAAACGCCAGAAAAACACATTAGCACGTCATTTCTATTAATTCTATCGTGTTCGAGGCTCAAAAAAGTATTAAAACACTCCCAAAAATATTCAAATGAAGGCTGCAGGTGATTAAAGGCTCACTTTTGAGCTGTTGAACCTGCTTTTAATGTGAAAGTGTCTTTTGTAAACGCAAATTCCGCAACAAATAAGATGAAATCTCAAAGATTACGCCACAAAAAACCCTTCTTTCTGCGTTTTACTTTGTTGCTCTGGAGGCTTTTATTGTGGAGGACTTTGCGGTTTGCAACTCGAAGTGTTTGAGTTGTTTGCTTGTTGTTGTGACGGAGGAAAGACGCTGTCAGTTTAGAAAAAAAAAGTGGGGAAAACGGTAAAAGTTTGTCCCGGTACCGACGGGGAGGGAGGGAGGGAGGAGGTGTGAGGGGGGGAGAGGGGGGGGGGACGCACCGCGGCCGCCGTGGCCGCCGCAGCCCGCTGGGTAATCACTCGCCATCACTTCCCCTCGGCGTTTTTTTGTGAATGGAGCTCATTATGCATGCAGCCTCCTCCACGCAGCCCCATTCACAGGCGCAGCGCTCCCTCCGCTCCCTCCGCAGCCTGCGTGGAACCTCCGCTCCGCGCTGCCTCCATGCCCACAAACGGTTAACGGATGGATTATAAGATGGATGGATATTTGGACCAGCAAGTGCCTTACACTTTAGCAAATGTACGTATGGACCAACTTTGGTCGCACTCCCCCCCTCCCCCTCCCCTGCTTTTCTACTTTTTCTCCCGTTTTTAACGCGTTAATTCCGCTCCGCGTCGCGGTTTTTTTCTTCTTTTTCGGTTTTTTTTTTGCACGACTTGCTTGTTGTTGTTGTCCGTGTGTTGTTGTTGTTGTTTCCCCTCTCCGTGGAGAGGGGCAGAAAGCGGCCACAGAGCCGTCAGTCCGGGGGAAATGCGAGAACCGGAGCGAGGCGACGCGGCGCGACGCGGCGCTGCGCGGCGCCGCGCGCGAGCGAGCGAGCCGCCCTGACGGGCTGCAGACCGACAGCGAGTCCCCGGGTCGGACCAAATGGTCAAAGACAGCGCGTTTGTCTCCGGAGAAGCTGCGATAACGCTCCTGAATGCCGCCGTTATGAAGAGTTTGGTGACTCCGGGTCGGCGTGATGCTTTTCTGCATCCCTGCTCGCTTGTTTTTTGGACCCTGGAACGTGTTGTTGTTGTTGTTGTTTGTTGTTTTGACGCCGTTTCTCGAGCGTGTTTGTGATCTCTGTCTCTCCTGCGCCGCTTCTTTGCAGAAGACGCAAGGAAATGGGGCCCTAAACAGACTGTTGATGGCAACCAAGAGGAAATACATGGACACAGAATTACCCCCTCAGGAATCTGAAGGTACAGCCGGAGCGCGCGCGCCCCCCCTTCTCTCTCTCTCTCCCCACATCCAGGCCTATACAAGTGCGAGGTGTTGTGATTGCTGGGCTGATGGAGGAGAACTAACCCCCCCTCCCCCCCCCTTCTTCCACAGACCTCTTCCAGGATCTAAGCCAGCTGCAGGAGACGTGGCTCACAGAAGGTGAGGATAACCTGACGTTTGGTTCCGTCCCGGGAGAACTTCCTCCTCAGTTGGGCAGCTCAAGAACTTGCTGATGCAACACACATGCTCGTAAACCCCCACCCCCCCCACCCCCCTCAAACACACACACACACACACACACACAACAGTGTCCAGAGTGAACACAGACAGGACATTATTGGCTTTGGGCTTATCCCAGCTTGGCCATGTTGGCATGTCGCGTGCGTGCGTGCGTGCGTGTGTGTGCGTGCGTGCCAGCCAGCCGCCAAACAAACACGCTCAGACGCACGCGGCGATGAAACGCCAGGTCCAGTCGCCCGGCGACTTAATAAGAGTGGCGATGACGTGAGGCCTGATGGTCTAATTACACTGGATGTCAAGAGGGGGGGGGGGCAAACAACAGCAGCCCGTGAGTCACTGAGGGTGTTTTTCTCTGTGTGGTAACGCGGCGTTGGCAGCTTCAAGACAGTGACTGAAGGGTGAGGTGGGGGGGAGGGGGGTGGGGGTGGGGGGGTGACACCTGGAGGTGCGAACCCGGTGGAGTCGGTCGGCTTTGAAGTGCAGATTGAAAGGGGAGCGCCACGTTTCAAGCCGAACTTCCGAACTTCCTCCGTCCTGACAGGAGTCGGTTCCTCTCGGCTTTCGCCTTCGGGGGGGGGTCCTGGCGGTCCCGCCCGCGGGAAACCGCGTCGTCTGAAATTTACGACGCAGATACGTGAGCGGTAACCGTATCGCCGCGTGAAGCGCCAGCTCGCCCCGAGGCCAAACGGCCGTTCCCGGAAAAAGGAAGCGAAGCCTCGTCTTCCGACGCGCGGCTGTCCGTGGTCGACGTCGACGGCGGTGGCAGCTTTTCTCATGCGGCGTCGAAGAGCAGCAAGTTTGCTCGGTGCGCACAAAAGACGGGCGCCAATAAAGAAGGGCCACAATGGAGGAGGCTTCAAAGCGGCGGCCTCACAAAGGCCACGCCTTAAAGAGCCGCCGCCGCACGCCGCTGGGGGACCTCCAACCTGCGTCGACGGTCGAAACTACGCCACGAACGCGGCACGTTACCTCACCAAAACGTCGCCACGCGTTACGATTTGTTCAACGTAACCATCTGGTCCGATGAGACCGCCGGAACGCGCCACAGAACCCGTGACAGGAAGGTGTTACGGCGGCGAGGTCGATGGGAAGCCGGTTGTTCGCTGGAAGCGGCGACGGCGACCTGGGACGATTTACAAATTGTTGCGGTGGCTCGTCGCGGCTCCGTCAGCCAAAGTAGAGGGAGGGGGAGGGGCACGGCGGCTGGGGGGGGGGGGGTTGCTGGTTTAAGACCTCTGCTTTCCTGTCGCATTAATGAAAGACTCCATCACGACTGATTGTAGTTGTGAGGGATTCACCGCAGTTGTAAAAGCCGCTTCGCTCCGGGGGAGTTTCTCTCTCTCTCTCTCTCTCTCTCTCTCTCTTTCTCTTCTTTCTTTTAACGCGAAAGCAGAGCGGAAGCCGGCGAGGGCGCCGCCGCCACCGCCGCCGAGGAGGATGGCGAGGGTTCAGGAGCTTGTCACATCTTGTCTCACTTTGGCCTTTCGGGTTTATGTGCGCGCTGGCTGCCGCCGCCGCCGCCGCTGCCACCGCCGCTGCCGGGCTCCTCCCAGGATCTCCCAGCGGGAGCAAAAACAACACACACACACAAAAAAAAAAAGGGGGGGAAAAAGTCATCCGAGGTGCCGCGAAGCTGCGCGCAGGACGGCCCCGCGTCCGCCGCGAGACGCTCGCCGCTTCTTGTGCTGACTTGCGGCGCCTGGCGAGGTGTTCCTGGAAACAAATCACACACACACACAGAGTCTCACACACACACACTCTGAGATAGCGTCTGATGCTCCCTCATTAATGTTTTTCGAACATGTTCAAACTCGCCTGACGGATTGATTGTTGGAATATCAGGTCCGGCTCTGTGTCATCCCCTCCCCCCTCCCCCCCCCCCCCCAGGGGACAGAAAAGTTAAAAGGGGTCTAATATTATTATGGTATAGTAAACCACAGGATGCGGCGTTATATAAGAAATCGATGTCGTTTATCAGAACGTGCTCCCAAACGGAGTCATCCGGTTTCCTGCGCACAGGAAGGAGGAGCGCGGCGGCGAGAAAGTGGATTTGGATTTCTTATTTCCTCTTTTTGTCCTCTGGCTTCGACGCGGCGCTCGCTCTCTCTCTCTCTCTCTCTCGCTCTCTCGCTCTCTCACTCTCTCTCTCTCTCTCTCTCTCTGTATCATTATCCCGATGGTTGCCGCCGAGGTTAAACTCCGGCTCAGGTTTTCGTCACCTCGGACGCTTTCTGGAGAGAGAGAGAAGTGTGTCCTTTACGGTGACCCGTAGTTGTTGTTGTTGTTGTCCCCCCCCCCCCCTCCCCGTAAGTCGTCACTTCCTTGATTACCGTTTTTAATGAACGCCATCAAACTTTCCACCGTGACGTAAGTGTGAGAGCCAAACGCTGGAGCTGGAGCTGGAGCGCCGCCATCTTTAAACACCTCCTCCTCCTCAGGCACTTCCTCTAAACCTGCTTTTATTTTGAAGGCTCCTGCGTCGGAGCGCTGAGTTACTCCTCATGTGCTCTCAGGCCCAAAACTGTTTGTGCTTTTATTTTGAAGAGGCCCGCTGCAGTGTTTGGCTTCACTGTGATGTTTGTAGAGTGGAGGGGGGTAGTTTCACAGCCCCTCTCTTTTTTTTGGAGGGGGGGGGGTTGCTTCAGGGATTAAGGAGCTTAGGAAACAGTGGATTAGATTATCCCCGCCGGGGTATCCAAACAAAATGCCGATGCGCTCACGGCTCAGCGGGCGGGTTTGACCTCCTCACCTCCTCACCCCCCCTCCCCCGCCGCCGCCTGAGTGGGCGCAAAGCAGCGCGACTGCTGGGGCGGTGCCACCGGCGAGCGCGGCCCGGCCCGGCCGGCGGACATCCGACACCGCCGCATGCGATTCGAGATCGGTTATCTGATGCGGCACGTACTACGCCGCGCCATCGATTCATCTATTTTTACCGATCAGACGAAACCCAACGCAGCGCACGTCCACGTGTGAGCTGCGAGCCTTTACTGTTAGTTACTGATTACTTCTGAGAGTACTGGAGGCAAGTTACTCTTTTCTTTCTGTCTAAGTGGGAGGAAGATGCTCTATCGGTCTGTTTATCGAGAACATCTGCTCGTCACAGCTTGAGTGGAAACAAGCGAAAGTTACTCCTAATCTGATGTTTTCATGTTTCTGTCAAGATAAGAGTGTAACGCGGTAAACAGGAGGCAAAAGAAAGAGTTACTGAAGCTGACAAAGACTTAAAAGCTGAGTAATTGCAACTGGGTGGCTGCTGCAGAGTTACTCGGTTCACTTCTGGTTTCTCTTTCTCGCTTCCCGTCGTGTTTTCAGTCAAAGTTCCCTCCTTTCTTTCCCTCCTTCCGCCTCGGCTTTGACTCGACTTTCCGTCACTCGGCCGCCGCCGGTTTTTTTTCTCGTGCCGTCTCGGCGGCGGGGATGAAGCGCGGACGCGCTCGTCGGCGTCACTGACGAAAGGAAGTCAGAGGAGAGCGTCGCTGGCGGGGCCTGAACAGCCTGTTTGTGTCTCCAGGCTGCGAGAGAGAACCTGA
Source organism: Malacoctenus gilli (assembly GCA_032164315.1). NCBI lineage: Eukaryota > Metazoa > Chordata > Actinopteri > Blenniiformes > Labrisomidae > Malacoctenus > Malacoctenus gilli. The sequence continues at coordinate 3,640 of JASSRZ010034495.1, read as the reverse complement.
AACTGGTTTCGCACTAAATCTCTCGTTTGACCTTCTTGCACACGAGTGACCTTTTCACTTCAGATGCGCTCACTTCTACTTCTGTTTGAGGCCAGAATCCGACAGCTTTTATCTGCTCTTTTCCCCTCATTTCTTTATTGGTTTTTAATTTTATTTTACTACATTTTGTTGCCACTTTATCTTCTCTGGGGTTTTTTTATACCAAAAATTTTACAGATTTTTTTTTTAATTTCATGTTTTGTAGTATTTTTCACTTATTATGAATATTTTTTTAATTTAAAAAAAATTATGCAGTCTCCTAATGTTTTTTTCATTTTTTCAAACATTATATTTTTCTACTATATTTTTCTATTTTATTTTACTACATTTTGTGGCCACTTTATCTTCTCTGTTTTTTTTATACCAAAAATTTTACTGATTTTTTTTTAATTTCATGCTTTGTAGTATTTTTCACTTATTATTGATAATTTTTTAAATTGTTTTAATTTAAAAAAAATTCTAGATGTTTTTCATTTTTTTCAAACATTATAATTTCTGATTACAATTTAATTTTTTCTTATTATTTTTCTTTTCTTGTCAAATTTTTCAGTCATTCAAAAAAGTACTGATAATTTTTAATTAAGTCATTTTACGTGAATTTTTAAAATTATTTTGTTTTTATTTTTGAATTTATTTTTTGCCAATTAATTTCTATTTTTTGAAAGGAATTAATTTTTTTCTGTTGCTCGTGTTGAATTAAATTCTATTTCCTGTTTCTGTTATCTGATGAGACACTTTATTGTGTGTTTTTTCACGTCATTTAACATTTTGTTCAATTTTCCGGTTAATTCTTGTGTCGTAAAGTTTTCGGTGAATTCCGAGTCGATGTGAATTTACTGCATTTCGGAGCTGATGTGCGACTCGCAGCTGTGCTCCTGTGTGGGATCTTCATGTTCTCGTGAATCGATCTCTGGAGGAGGAAAAGTGCTGAACGGGCAAAAAAGCGGCCGACGTGAAGGTCACCTGGCAGCGGCTCCGTCTGGCTCCGCCTCGGATTTCAGGGCGGCAGGTGAAAGGCGAGAGCGGCCCAAAATATGAGGCTAAAATTCTTCTCTGTCCTCTGATTTCAGCTCAGGTTCCCGACAGCGACGAGCAGTTCGTCCCCGACTTCCACTCGGAGAACTGTAAGTACCCCTCTCAACTCTGCCGTCTGAGCGTGTGTGCGAGAGCTTCGTGGAAATCCAGACCGTTCACTTCCCGTTCCATCGGCTATCGAGCGGCACGGATTCGCCCCTGCTCGCGTAGTTCCAGCGAAAGCCGCCGTTTCGTGAGACGCGGAGCAGCTACCGGCCGAGGCGGGAGAGGTCCTGTGACCCGCTGAGGTTACGGCCAGAAACTGGAAGCTTCACGATCATCGCGGAGCGTGTGTCGCGTCCCTCCGCCGCCGCCGCCGTCCATTTGCATGTGATTGAAAAGCTTGAATGGGTCCCAGGAAACCGGTCGAAAAAAGTCCGATGGCTGAGGTACAAAGATGTTTCTTTGTGAGCGTCGGAAGGTGGAAAATAGAAAAGCAAATTCCTGGCCGCACAACTGAGCGGAAATTTGAATGAGTTTCCCTTTTTTTTGTTGTTGTTGTTGTGTTGTTTCAACAATGGCGCTTCAGGATCTGGGTGGGAGGACGTGTCGCTGTGCAAACAGAGGGGGAGGGGGGGCGGGGGGAGGGGGCGGGGCTCTGCCTCCTTCAAAACCTTTCAAGTTTCTTCATCTTTAGCAACGACCCCAAAGAAAAAGGCTGAAGGCAACCTCGACCCCCGGGAGTCAAACTGACAGCCCTCCGCGCTGCTCAATGGCGCTTCCTCGCCGTCCGCCCCCCCGCCCCCGCGGCCGGCAGCCTCGCTGACACTTGCCCCCGTGTCACATTGTCGCTGCGACTCGGCCAACAATGCGGCGGTAGGAAGTGCGGCCGGACCCCAGGGCCACGCGGAGGGTCATGTCTACTTAACCCCCCGCCGCCCGGCGGGCCAATCAGCTGTCAGGCGCCGCGTTAACGGGCGACCCGGCGGGGTCAGAGGGGCTCGGCTTTGACGGGCGGCTCACTTAAATGCTCCCGCGGCGACGGCCGGCGTCCCCGGAGGAGCGAGAACCAAGTTCCTGTTCTGCGCTCGAGAACCAAACGCCGGGTTGAAAAACAGGTTGGAAGGTTCCGGTTCGATGGTATCTGGTAAATCTGTAACGACCTGCGGACGAACCCTTCAGCAGGAGCCTTCAAAATAAAAGCACATTCTAAAAGGTTGTCTAAAAGTCGCGAATTTCAAAGTAAGCACGATTCAGAATCGAGTAAAACTTTTATTTTGAAATCTTTTATTTACGTGTAAAGGTTAAAAAAAACGAGTAGAACTTGGAAGAAGTCCAAAATTTCCATCCAAAAGGGGGCGGAGCTTGTCAAACTTTCACTCCTCAACGCCACCCACTCAAAACTCCGACTTTACGAAACAACTGGAACGCGGCGGCGGCGGCTCCAGAACGCCGCGTCTATTAAAAGCATTAAAAAAAAAAAGCTCGAACGTGGACGCGCAAACAGGTGACTCATCTGTTGCGGAAACGCTTCAACATTATTAAAAGAAAACAGCCCCGCAGCGTGAAGGCCCGGCCCCCACGTGACCGCCGTTTAATCGGGAAGCGGCGCCGCGGTCGTAAAAATTAAACACCGTTTGTTTACCGAGTCAAGTCGTTACCTGCTCGGGCGTGGCGGGAGGGAGGGAGGGAGGGGGGAGGGGAGGGGGGGGAGACGTAGCCGGGGGTAGAGAGCAGCCACGGAAACACACTCGGATGTGTAGGAATGCTAGATTAGTGAGGAGGGGGGGGAGGTAAGGGCAGAGGGGGGAGGGGCATGGGGGGAGGGGAGGGGGAGGGGGGGATTGTGCAATACCTGCACATCTGGTAAATCTATCTCATCTGCTCCATTCTCGCTCAGTTCACGGCGAAAAAAGGCGCGTTCTGTCTGCGGGCCGCCACCGAGGGGAGGTTACGCAAACATGCCGCTTTTATGTACTTGCTGAACCTGCGCGCGCGTGCGTGTGTGTGTGTGTGTGTGTCGCTTTGTGTGTGTGTGTTTCAAGGTGATTCGGCCAGTGTCGCTCCGTATTTCCGAGGACACGTGGAGGGTTTTTCATGCGTGTTTTTCGGGAGCTTCCCCGTCGAACGCATGCGTGAAATCCGCGGCGTTCCCTCGCCGCCGCGGCCCCCGGCGAACTCGGGGGGTCCGGAGCAGCTCGTTCTCCTTTGTCTGAGCGTGTTGTTTACACTCGGAGCAGCTCGGGAGATGTGAGCCATTCATAAATTTTCTTGCCTGCGTGCGTAAAAGGAAGTGTGCCTCCCCCCTCCCTCCCTCCCTCCCTCCTCCCCCCTCCCTCCCTCCCTTTCCTCCCTCTCAGTCTTTGCTGCGCTCCTTCAGTCTTCATTCATAAAAAAGCCCTACAGTACTACAGACCCCCCCTCCCCTCCCCTCACCCTCCCCGCCCCCCCTCCTCTTTACCCTCTTTGCTCTCCAAGTGGATACTCCAGACCCCTCCCTCCCTTCCTGTGTCTGTACAAGTCAAATTTAAGAATCTGGAGCCCCCCCCTCCTCCCTGCTCTCCCCCCTTTTTCTCCCCCTCCACAC
>JASSRZ010034494.1:0-15871 GCA_032164315.1 Malacoctenus gilli | reverse complement strand
TTAAGAGCTACTTGTTACAAGCGGACTGATATTTCTTTTTTGTTAATGGCTGCAAAGTTCTCCAGGAACCATGAGGGAACACATGCATATATGTATGTATGAGTACTGCTTTTGTTTTAAAGACTGATATATTCTAACATGTAACATTAACAATCACTTCGTTTCATCTTTATTCTTTGCAATCTATATTATATCTGATCAAATTTTGTTTAAAGTATTATTTCAGTAACATTTATTCAGAGGTCAATATTGAGACTTTCATATTGTTTCATTATTTCTATTGATATTCTTCAATATTTACCTGTTCTATCATTTTTAAAATCACGAAAACTTTCATTTGCAGTACAAACATGGCGGCACAAGACAGCAACCTGCTCCTGTGAATAAACCTCCCCTCTGTGGAGTGCTGGAAAGGACTCACTGACATTTAACTCTGACCTTTTCATCACTGATGAAATGAAGTCAGAATTGATCAGCGCTTACTTTCTTTCCCTGCCCTTTTCTCTTTACCTGCCGCTGACATTACATCATTAATCTTTTCACTTGCTCAAAGTCGGGCCCATGCAAGGAATCCCGACCTATCACGCGAGGGTTATTTGCTGCTTTTATAAAGAAAATCACAAAAACACAATCACAAAAAAGAGACACTTTAGTGTGCCAAAGAAAATTTAATGTAAACAAACAGCACTTTTGAAATAAATTCATAGTTCATCATCATCATACACCACAATAGTTGTCTATCCAATAAGACCTATCTCGTACAAAACACATATAAACAGATAAAGCACAAAAAAATCAAGAAGAAAACCATCAATCAAAATTACTGAAAGCTTGTCCTCGCTGCTTGTCTGTGCTTGCAGAGGAGAGCACGGTCACAGTGGAGTTTTCTCAGGAGCTTTGGATGCTCTTGTTTGCTGCTGTCAGGTTGCTGGCTGGCTTGCGTATGAGGAGCCGGTTGGGCCCGTCACTCGTGGCCTTGATCAGTCTCCAGGCATCGTGGTGCATAAGGCCCTCCAGAGAACAGCCGTTGATGGACAGGACCTCGTCGCCGACCTCAATGAGTCCGGAAAGCTCCGCGGCGCCACCTGCACAGCAAGGGCCCCCGCCTCCGTGAGAAACATGCCGCGCAAAAAATACTCAGCAGTTTTTGAAGATACAACCAAATCTACCTTTGAGGTCCATTCAGTGGGCCTTTGATTTCATGAAATGTCACCAAACATTCACCTTGATCAACTTTCTTAACCGCTTTTACATCAAAGGGCCACATTGTTCTCGAGCCAGTCGCAGCTGACAATAGGTGGATGATGACACCACACTGTATGGCTCATCAGTCCATCACAGGGTGGACATAGAAGGACAGACATGCCTTTGGACGAATGACACCCATCACGCAAACTCTGCACCTAAAAGTACCACGGCCTTCACACCCGCTACCCACAACCTCGCGAAAGAGTTTGTAAATGAAGAAGAACTTGATCTGCTGTGCTGAAGGTGGTGGTGGTGGACGAGGGGGGGGGCTCACCTTGAAAGATGCGCTTCACAGTGAGAGGCCTGTCTCCCTGACTTGAGGATTTGCCGCCCTCCAGACTAAAGCCCAAGCCCGCCGAAGTCTTCAGGAGCTCCACCACGAAAGCACCGCCTGGACTCACCTCCACTGCTGCAAAAAATACAAATAGCCGCGAGGAGTCACTAACGGGTCACCAGCGAGTTGCTTAGTTTCGAAGGCTCAATCTTTAAATTCTAAGAAAACTTTCACAGTACAGTGTGATGCCCTAGTTCACATTCTACAGTGAACTTTTTGTTAGAAATTTTTCAGGCTAAAGTTTTTTTTTTTCAAATAATTTAAGGCAATTTTACATTCTGAAAAATGACCCTTTTTTCGTGCCACATTGGGTTTTTTTTCAGTAAACTGATTTCCTTCCTAAATCGATTCTCATATTTGTGACATTGTTTGACTTTTGTTAATATTTCTCATCCAAATTTGGTGTTCTAGTGAGATTTTCTGTATGCATTCATACATACCACATAATGAAAAAGATGCAGTAGGTCATGAATATCAAGAACATGGCCTTACTGAGCAAAACCAAAGTGTTTTTTTGGATTCAGTGCAGCAAATTTATACCTAATCAGCAAAAACAAAGAAGAAAAAAGTCGACTACAAATATGGTGTTGACCAGTGATCAATTGTGGACGTTTGTGCATCAATTTATGATCATTTTGTGCACTGCCTTAATCTTATAGTAATTCTTCACAGTAACTGAACAGTTTTTGAAGGGGATAGAAATTTAAATGTATTTGAAACAGAGACAGCTGATTAGAATGAATGTGTGTAATTGCATATGGAGTTCTCTTTTAGTTGAAAACGCCAAAAACCTAGGGTCCAGTTTGGAGTTCCCAGCACCATCTGGTGGTCAAACTATGACTTGCACACGGAGGACTTCCCTGTGTGCTGCTTCCTCATCAGAGAGCAGATGACTTCTTAATTTTCTGGAAAAGCGTCTTTCTTACCTGCTTCTGTGGGCTTCTTAAGTGCAGGACACGGGCTGCTTGTCTGGATGGCTGTGTTTTGTCGATCAGAGTCATTTGGCTTCGGATCCCTTTCCCTCCGAACGACGACTAAGGCTTGCTTGGACAGTCTGGCTTGATGAAGGCAAGATACGGCTTCCCCGTGGGTCTTCCCTTCTAGACTGGTGCCATTTATGGATAGAAGGCCGTCACCTCTCTGGATTGTGCCTTCGACGTTCGCTGCGCCTTTGGCGAAGACCCGGTGAACCTGTTGGCAAAGGTCAAGCCGTTAGGGGGTGTGTTGTTTCCTCAAATCAAGGTCCAATGTGGCGATTATGGATCCAAATTTTGTACTTAACAGTTATTTCCTTCTGCTCAAGGTCAATTCCGCCAGCGATACTAAAACCGAGCCCGGAGCCTTCTTCTTTCCCCAGGACGACGAGTCGAGTGTTTCTGCTGACCTGCGGAGTTCAGACACCAGCAAGGATGCTTTAAAAAACAACATAGAATATGGGATTTATGTCATCAAAGTCTGCATCCAAAGTTCTGCCATACCTCTGAGAGGCCCTTTGACTCCTCAAGCAGCGCTGACACATACAGTTTAATCGCAAGGGAGGTCAGCAGAGTTTGCAGCTTGCTCTGACTCCCAGGAGATGAAGCCAGCTCAAGTAAACTGCACACAAAAGAAACATAAAAGCATTTTACTTCATTTATCAGAGGGAAAAAATGTGATTTCAATAGTTTGTCTCGTTTTTTTCTCTTTTTCTGTCATTGTCCTCAAATCTTGCCATAGATTCTCTACCTGATGGACCAGCTGAGCTGTCCACTGTTCCCTTGCGATGCCTGAGAAGCCTCTTCAGTGGATCCGACGTCTCCTTGGCTTACCCTGCTCATGTCAACCTTCCTCGGGTCAACAGGGGGCGGGAGGGTCCCAGTGGGTGTGGCTATCTTGAGGGCGGCGGCTTCTGTCCCATGGTCTGGTCCGTCACCGTTGGGACTCCCTCTGCTGGCAAAGTCCTCCGTGCATAGTTTCTCCAGTTCCGGCATGCTTAGAGCCCTGAGCTGCCGCATCCTGTTATGAGGAAGCCTGCCGTGCTTCCTCCGCAGCACTGGGGGCGTCTGCGGCGCGGTGGCCTCGGCAAGTTTCCGAATGTGGGCCTCGGGCGGCTTGTCATCCGGAGGTGCGGAAGATGCGGGAGTCGAATGGTCCCCGTGAGCGCAAAAAGCCCTTTGCCGTGCGCGGCAGTCAACGGAATTGACCGAGCCCATGTACCCGGCTATCCTTTGGTTGAGCGACGCCCTGTAGGCCAAAGCATAGGACTGGATGTCGCTGCTTCGAGCCACTGGCTTGTCGAAGTTCGCCAGGTTTTCAAAGGACTTGATTTTGTGACGAACGGAGAAGGGATTGTAAGTTGAAGACATGGCGGCATCTGTGGAGAGGCTCCGCCTCTCCATGGTCTTCACATACAATCGGGATGCACTGGACCTGGGGGTCTCGTAAGGCTCCAGCGTGGGGCTCATTCTCGAGCCATTACTCGTGACTGACTGATCTGCTTTGGGAGGAGACAGCGAGTTGATGACCAATCGACTGACCATGCAGATAGCTTTGTCTGGTGAGGAAAGGGTGGGAGAAACAAGATATCCTAATTTACCATTTGTAATACTTTCCGGGAGCTTGGCGCTCTTGAAAATTGCTGTGTCACTGTGCGTTGTAAGCGGCGGTGACATTTCGGATGAAGAAGACAGCCTCACTTCTATAAACGTTCTCTGAGTGGCACCTGACTGCAGTCTGGCTGGTCCCTTGGAACCAAAAAAGATGTCCTTCCCGTTCGCAAGTTGCACAGCTTGTGCTGATCTAAGCGAGAACTCGTCCTCCGTCTGATTTTGCCTCTTGGGCAAAGAAAGGCCGCAGTCCATGCCGGCCTTGGATGGAGACGGGGAGGACGTCAGTGGCAACTTTGCGGTGGCGCTTGCGCTTGAAGTGGCAACACTGTCGCTCTTCGAGAGCCTTTGGAGAGGCTCCTCCTGTGGCCTGGTCTTACTCTTGATGCTCAGACCCTTGAGTTTAGGGGGACCACTTTCAAGCTGGATTTTTAAGTTACTACTCAACCCATCACAGTCTAACTTACCGAGCACTTTCAGGCCACAGGTCTTTGGTGAGTAGCAAGCACTGGGGTTGAAAAAAGTCCCTAATTCGAACAATTTCTGGTGGCTTACTGTAGCTGCTGGCACTCTTGTGTCCAATCTGTCACTCGCACCGATGGAGCCGCACTCCACTGCGGCTGTCTGTTTATTCAGATGCTTCAGGGAAGGTGAGGTGTGTGAGGCATCCGTTCGCATACCCGACGCGCCCCAAACAACACTGTGGGCATCCAGTGGGGAGGGACTCCTGAATATGCTGAGGCTTGGGGGGGTGGACTTTGCTCGAGTGTTCCCGAAAAGCCCTTCGGCTGACGCGGGAGACGTGCCAGTGGACGGCTGGCACAGCGGCTGCCCAAGAGGCTCCTCTGCCGGCTGGGAAATCTGCGCACTTTCCTTGTTCACAGATGACAAAACACAGGTGTGCTGCAGTGCATCTGTTGGCTGATCTGCATTCTTATGCGGGCTGCCTGTGAGCTCGAGGGTCAGTGGCGTGTTTGGTGACTGCTGTGAGTGACAGTCAGGAGGAGCAGCAGCAGGTTGGGCATCAGCAGGGAAAAACTCCACTTCCTCTTCGTCCGAGGACTGCTCGTCCCCACGGGCTGCCTCCTTGACCAGCAGGCTGCTTTCGGAAGTTGAGTCACAGTTCGAGTCACTGTCATCTCCTGCTGGATACATGTGCTTGGATGCGTCTTTGGGCCCCTCTGGACTCACTCTGTTCACAGCAGCAGGGTTATTGCCGTTTTCTGGCAGAGCAGTACCGTTTTCTTTCTTTGGGCGGAAGACAGAGCAGTCCAGGAGAGAGGACCCTACTGGAACATGAGTCTCCAGCCCCTCAGACACCGCTTCCTTTCGAGGCGTCGAGGAGCCGGGCGAAGGGGCATCCGAAAAAGGTTGGCCTGAGGATTCGGGCGCTGCTTTTGCGCTACAGCAGGGACCCACTTCTGGCAGAATGTCATCTATATTGGTGATTGGTAATCGAAAGTCATTCTCAGCTTGGTTGGAGTTGCCTGAATCGGAGCGTGTCACTTGTCCTTCATCAGACAGTCCCTGAGTGGTTACAGTCATCTCAGCTTGGTTCAGCATCGGGGGTCCGTCACAGCCCCCTGATGACAGTATCAAATTGGAAAGTTGATTTACAGCTGAAAACAAACAAACAAAAAAAGTGAGGAAATACATTTCAAAGGGATATTTTCCCACTTTTTAATGTTAAGCTAGCTCATATTGCATCATGCCATCATGTGGTCACTTCTTGTGGTTTGTATTGTACTGCTATATTTTCGGTTTCTCCCCTCCAGGATTGTCACAAGTTGAAAATAAATAGAAAAATCTAAATTAAAACAATCTTACGTTCATTTGAAAACAAGGAAGGATCCAGATGGGGAAAAAGGATGTAAATAGCGCATAAACATGGTCCATACTTTTTATGGGCCGCAGAAATATAAACTTAAACAAATTGGTTTCCTGAACATTTCTTCAATCTTCAATCAAGGTAATTTCTTTTGAAAAAAAGAAAAAATTAACATGAAAAAAATTGCCTATTCCTTTTGACTGTGTTCTTTAAAATTTAACTTTTTTCTGGTAAAATTAATTTAGATTCTTTATGAGTCAAATTTTCAAGCAACTTAAAACTTTGCATCCTTTCTCTGGAGATTTACCTTTTCTTTTTTGTGCATGGCATTTTACTTCTGTTCTTGAAAATCAGGCTTTTCCACTTGAAGATTGTCATTTGGAACGTCACCATTTTGTTTAAATTCTCAAAATTTTAATGATTATTTTGAAACTTGAGGATGCTCGTCGTCGTTTGTTTTTGTCTCCACAAACAGAGTGTTGCACTTCACTCCTGTTGCTAAATCACAGCTTTGCTCAGTGTTCCCAGAGTCAGGGGGGAGCGAGGTAAAACAGTTGCTCATATGTGGAACCAACTCGTTCTTTACATCAGGCCTTCCAAACGCTCTTATTTTTCTCAGGCCTTTCAACTGAAAATATATTTTGCTGCGTTTATCTTGATACAGCTCTCACATTATTGACGGAATTATTATTTTTTTCAGCTTTATTGTCAGTTGTCATTGATTAATGACATCATTAAAGCAATGACTTTTGTGAAACCAACAACTCGTTATACTCCACTGGGGAGGCCTAAAATCACATAACCCGGCATTAAGGCATAATGAAAGACTACACACTACACAACGTATTGTGTCAGAGAGGTGAAAAAAACATGTTATACATGTTTTACTCCAGGAAGCAAAAACTAAAAGTCACATCGCATAAATCTAAAGATTGATTAGTGTCGAAATCGGAGAAATATTTTCACGTTGGTGAGCTAGGGGATGACAAGGCTGAAAGGAAGACATTGCTGTAGCTGCTGAACGACGTCGCTCCACCATTTCTTCTCTGCTATCACGGATGCAGCAGTGGCGGACATGTTTACTGAAAGACGCTTCAGGCCGTAACACTGACCCGGAACTGCCCACCATGGATGAAGCATGAAACAGTTAGCTGGCCTGCAGTTTTCTGATTGAGAGGTGATTTGTGAATTGGTTACGGATTGACTCCGAATAACTGAAATTCCCCCCAAATGAGACTCCAACATCCTGACGAGAGGATGTAAGTGCTTTCTCTAACGCAGAGACTCAGCAGTCCACAGCAATGTCCGCACAGTGCTAGAGACAAACTACTACTAAACTACTCAGTAAGCATCTTGGGTCAATGATAAGGAGGCGAAGCAACTAACGGCTAAAGGTCGAAGATACCGTGTAAGATAGTCACCATGGATAGAAAGCCAGATGCCTGCAGGCTGCTTTGGGGGAATGGGTGTGGGGGGGTTGGTCCTACATCTTAGGTTGGCATAAAGGGGAGAAATAGCGCAGTCTATTTAAAGGCAAACAGTGCAGTGACCTACTGACAGCTTGTGCACATGGACGAGAGGGGAGGGGGGGTAAGTCTGTGTCATGGTAACAGACCCGAAACCTCTTTTTTCCCCCCAAATGTTTCAAAGCAAACTGATTGTGGAGAAAAGCATCCCTGGTCTAATTTATAAGGGCCTCTGTCTTCAAATAATTCAATTTTTATTGCATTTTTATTGTTGAATGCGAGAAATAACGAGTTACAGCCCAAGCACACTGTTGTTTGTTTTGACGTCCGATAAAAACCAGGAATTTTTAGCAGACAATGATGCAACACAACAATTTTCCAAATTGAAATCAAATTTGCGCAGAATTGAAGTTATTCATTTTGCAAATGACAAATGGAGCAACAAAGCAAAAAGAAATGAGCAAATTGATGAAAGAACGAAAGAAGGACGGTGTGAGGGCATAATGTTTGAGAAGCACAGGGTAATTTTAAATGCAGTGGTGCATCATCAAAGACCTGTGGGTTCCATGAGGGAAGCTGTGCTCGCGATGATGGCCGAAGCTATTTATATGATTAGGGAGTAAACAGATAAGGAGCCTGATCCAATGCGCCAGGAAGCGCAAACAATGGAGGCAACAACAAAAACAGGACAAATGCAGGGCAGGAAGCTGCCGCTGTGTCTGCAACCACAGCCGGTCCCTGAGCTGACGCTGTTTGCTGGAGTCAGAACCGGACTTGGTAACTGTAGACGAGTTGAAGCTTCCAGCTCTAAATAGCACGAATGAATGTTTGTGAGAGTGAGAAGAAGAAGCGTCGGTTCGGTCTGCCAGTCGGTCTCTGATGAGGGAGACTCAAAGAGCTCTTGACAGAAATCGCAGGATGTGTGAAGGGTCGTAAAAAGGAACAAGTGATCAAGTTTTGGAGGGGACCTGCTTCTCTGCCGGGCCAAAATGATGAACAACAACCTTTCTTCGTGTGGCCCTTTAAGAGGGTGCAACGTGCAAAAGTTTGAAGCAGGAATGGTTATCGAAGGGTTGCGCTCTCTGAGTGTATCTGGTTTCATTCAGTTCAGCCCTCTCAATATTTGAAAGGAAATGCAACATTTTTTCATTGAGAAAGATTTTCACTTCTCCTAATGTACATATTTGACAACTAAATCATCATCTTTGGTTTCTGTGAGCTTGTGGTGCGTAGAAAAAATAGGATATACTCAAAAACAGTGGTAAATAAAATCATCTAGGTGAGATTCTTTATGTTGAGCATTTAAACTCAAGACTGGATTTGTTTCACGGGTTTGTGGATTATTTTTCTTCGATATTTTGAACTTTTGCAGGTGTGAAAATTTTTGGGTGCTTGGAGCATGAAAATTAAAGGATGTTTAAATTGTTTGTGTCAATCCACTTGAATGTGTTGATGTTTCAGCCCAGAATCTGTCATGTCCTGCTGTAGCATCAAACAACATTAAAGAATATACAGACAGAAAAAACCTACTCTCCAACATTAAAAAGTATATATATCTATTTTAAAGGTCTTACCTGAAACAGGCCTCTTGACCTCCAAAGAGAGCGTCATTGGAAGGTCATGCATGAGCTCACAAATCTCCTGGTAGCTTGAGGAACAAACGAGCTTCTCTCCTATTTTGACAATCTCGTCGCCAGGACAGAGTTTTCCAGTCGATTCCTGGAAGCAAAAAAAAAGAAACAGGACATATATCCATGTCAAATCCAAACCTGATCGAAATCTGTTACCCGTGAACACCCCGCTCAGTCATTCGGTTGTGCAATTTTCAAGTAGTGATTCAAACGTTAATTCAAATTCACTTGGCCTGATCGAATGCGCTTCACCACTGTATAATTAATATCAATCTTTTACTTATTTTATTTATTTTTGATTCACAACATTTTTTGTTCTAATACTGCATTGAGTTCCTGAAACTTTTCAAACAAATATTAAACAGCATTTTTTGTTGATTTTTTTTCTATACTTTGTTTGCACAATGAAGAAAAAAACTTTGTTGTTCTCCCTCATCATAAAAAAATGAAAAGTAAAAAAATATATATAAAAAAAAATAGTAAAAAAATTTAAGGTAATAAAAGAAATGAAATTAGAAATTAAATGAAATTCAGAAAAGAAAGTCTCAAATAAATGAAATAGAATGCAGTAACAGAGACATGTCAGGTAGAGTTGAATCAGTATCAAATAAGGGAAGTTGGTCTCAATTTGGAGCAATTTGCCCCACCTATAGGCTGTGCAGGACATGAAAGGGTTAAACAAGGGTTAAACATTTCCTTTACTCAGTCAACAGAGAACAGTGAGATCTGGAGCATCCTTTCCGTTTCTGAAACTTACCCTTTCCGCCGCACCGCCGGGTTTGAGCTCAGTGATGACGACTTTGAGCGGCGACGACATAATCTCCAGGTCAAGCCCGAACGACTCCTCCTCTCTTCTCCTCAGGGTCACGGCATCGATGGTACAAACACCTGTCAGCTCGCTGGCGTTCCCCCTCTTGCATGCCTGATGCGGCGTCGGGTCGGAGGTGGTCCTGGGCCCGCGTCCACACACCGCGGTACCGCACGGGATCTGCGAGCAGGGAGACGGCTCTTCGGCTTTGTGCTTGGCAGGGTTTGGAGCTTCGATGCTCATCATACTCTTGACCCGTGTCACTGCTTTGTGCTCGACCTTTGGCGAGCGCTTCGGCTCCACCTGCCCGTTGTCCTGACTTGTCGTGTTGTCGCTGGTGATCATCAGATTGGCAGAGGCCACACTGGTCGCCATTCCCGTCTTGTGATCGAAAGGACAGCAGATAGGCATGAAGGGGGACTCGGAGCCAGACGCCTGTGACTTGGTGGGAACCCTCTCCTCCTCTTGACCACAGAGTGTTGTCAAGTTAGTGCTGCCAGACCTCTGCCAGCCTCCACCATCCTCACCGCCAACCCCTAAGGAACACGTGGTTAGCGCGACTGCAGAGTCGCCCTTGGGGGCTTGGGCCGGCTCGCGCAAGCTGATGGGTTCCGGTGCGGTCGGCCTGCGGACTGGCGCGGCGTCCGTGGGCATGTCGGCGTCCTTGTCGTCGCTGAGATCATCCTCGAAACACATCACCCTCCGCTGACGAAGGAGCGGGCTGCGCACTGATGCAGGACTTGAAGCGATGAGAGGCTGGCTCGCCGCCTCTGCAGCAGGATTAAGGGGACTGGGGGGCTTGTCTTGCTGGTCATTCGCCAGTTCCGCCAGGGATGGCATGAAAGCTGCAAGGCAGATCCACACAATCATTCAATCAGGGAAAAATCCCTTCAAAACAGTTAAGATCCATTCCACCTTTCTTTTTCAGGCCTACTCGATGTATATCATCCTACTGTTTGGCACCTTTTTTCTTAAATTTTCAGTTACGCTTTACTTTCAGCAGTCCTCTGCTGCTGGTTGAGTCAATTGCTGATTGACTCATTGGCCTTTACTGGGGAGCATTTGGTTAACAAGCTGTGGAGGGTTGCAGGGAAATCAGAGCCAGAATGCCACCTGGAAACCATTTCAGCAACTTTTATTGCACGCAAGACTCGGCCTTTGTGCAAGTGAGCACTGGTAGGGAAGGACTGGAAGTTTCTTTACGTTTATTGGCTGACGTGTGAGCTGACAGCATTCACTGAAGTACACACAGCAGCTATGTAGCTCGGTTCCCATTTGTCTACCTTGTGACTGTGGTGAGCTGTCATCTAACGAGGCACTGAAGCTCTGCTGGAGCGCTTCATCCCCGCTGCAGCCCATCAGGATGGATTCGGACAGGAAGGACTGGCTCGGGCTCTCCTGGGAGAAGTACTGGGATAGCTCCGTCTCAGAGCTTAGAGACCCCTGCTTCAGGATCAGGAGGAAGTGCAGCAAAGGGAGCACAAGGAAGAATTAACACTACAAACACACTCTTTTATTTCACATTTTGAATCAGATTCTGCAAATCTCCTTTTTGTAAAAAGTCACAGCACATTCATTCTCTCTGAACTGATTAAGGGACAAGAATTCAAGCTGAAAAAAGTTACTTGAACAGATACGTTGAGCGAACTCTTACTCTGCTGGCAGGCTCCAGGAATCTTTTCATGGTCCAGCTGAGTGCAGGGGAGCCATCGCCCTGCCGCTCCCTCGCTGACGGCTGCGGGCTCTTACAGGACTGGCCTGCTGACCATAACAGCAGCATGTCAACAAAAGGGCAACTGAAAATGTTCACTTCAGCATCTGGGCCATGCCGAACTTATGATCGACAGCTCGGCCAGAAGAGTCTGTACCAACAAAGTGAGAAAAAGAAACTAACCATGCAAAATCAGCACGGTGGGCCAAAAATTTGCTGTATTAAAATGCATGAAACCAATTTTTTTTTTTAAAAAGGGATTGAAAAGATTGAAAAATGTTGAAAATGCAAGAGGAATAATCTCTGTGAATGATCAAGTGTCGCGCGGACACAAAGTGGCGCTACATGTCTGCCTTTTTTAGCACACCAAGCCCCGCCCTCACTGCCAGGCAATGATCACACTCACTGATCTGTGCTGTTGCACACCAGTTAACAGGACTCTTTGACCAGCAACAATCTGTAAAAAAAAACACCTTTACGTGGCCAATTAAGGTGCTCTTTATGAGTCGCTTCTCAGCGTCACTCAGCACGATGTGCTTGTGCTTCCAGGGCAGTTCTGTCACGCCTCTGTGTGTGTGTGGAGTCATCAGCAACTAGACTTTTGCTCTTTCCTTGTGTGACGCACACATACTGCAACAATGAAAGACACCAAGGCCAGTGTTACACTCGTTGCTTGGTTTAGCGCCAATAAAGATATGTGTTCATTCAATATGGCCTTTAAAAAAAGAGATTCGAATTTAATGAGATAAAATGTAAAGCCAGACAAAACACATCATGAATAAAACTAAGGGGAGTTTTTCTTTGGTTACTATTTGCATACTGATGACAATTTTACTCAACACCTCGTACTAAATAACCAAAAGCCTCAGGCCACTATATTCTCCAACCACCATAATTTCAGGGAAAACTTCCTTGTATAACTCGCCTCTAGGATTATTGTATTAAAACATCCAAATGAATGGCTCAGACTATAAATTAACCACTACAGGCTGAGAGCGAACCTTGGGAGTGAGCTGGGTGCTTGTTCCTGCTCATTTTGTCCCTGAGTGTGGATCGAGCTATGATGTGATCCATCTCCTGCTCTGAGACCTGCATGGGGAGAAACAAACAGGAGATGCATTCAGAGACAAGTGGACAAGGAAGGACTGCTTCAAAATCAGGTTTTGTGGATACTACCCTGATTTCAGTTGTCAGTGAGGTGTCATGGTAAAAACAGTCATGGGAGTTGTAGGAAAGCCATAGGAAATGGTATTCTTTGACATAAATGCAGCTTTAAACTAAGTCAATAGTGAATGAAAAAAGTCCAATCAGAAGCCCTGATGGCCATCGTCATTCGCCCACATTCATCACTTGCTTCACATGCCTGCAGGCTTTAGTGTGCATATGACTTGATGTCACTATACTGCAGCTTCACTCCGCTTGCTGTCCACTTCTAACTGTCCGTGCTGTGTTTTGCAGCGATGGGCTGACGACACAATGGCTTGTGCAACTCTTCCTGAAGCAGAATGCTTCTTTCCAGATCATCATTTCACCCAAACTTTTTTTTTTTTTTTACTGACATGAGATTTCGGGTTGGTCGTAGCTTCGGTGGTACTTTAGAGGTTTGCTGTGCTTTGGTAGCCTTGAAAAGCTTGTTTTTGTTTTCTCACAACCTCACAAGATTTTCATCGCCAGTCAAGAGAGTTTTGTCAACTCATCTCTGGGAAACCGTGCTGCTCTAAATGCAACAATTTCACTTTCAGGGAAAAGCAAAAAGATCAACCCCTTCACGCGTGGCTGGATTTGACACATCTGGCAGGTCAGCTTTGGCCACATGCGTGACACCTCGGTGTAGAAACCTCCAACACGGGTTACACAAACAGATATGCAACCAAAAATGGTCTACTGATCAAAACGAAGAGCCGCATTTGTCTTCTGGCTTTAGTCCACCCGGCCAATCTGACTGCAAAAAAAAAAGACTTCTGGGAAGCTGGGAATAACTGCACAACTTGTGAATGTGTACCGTATTTTCCGCACTATAAGGTACACCGGACTATGAGGCGCACCTTCAATGAATGGCGTATTTCAAAACTTTGTTCATATATAAGGTGCACCGCATTATAAGGCGCACAGGATAGATGCTACAGTAGAGGTTGGGGTTACTTTATGCATCCATTAGAAGGAGCTGCGCTAAAGGGAATGTCAACAAAACAGTCAGATAGGTCAGTCAAACTTTATTAATAGATTACAAACCAGCATTCTGACAACTCCGTTCACTCCCAAAATGAATAAACAGTCTTCTTTACTTGGCGCAGGTCATCTTCTTGCTTCCCAAACTTCCGCACCATTGATCCGTTCATGTTAAATTCTCTCGCTGCTGCTCTATCCCCGTGTTCCACTGCATGAATGATCGCCTTGAGTTTAAACTGCTCAACCCCCCGGCTGGCCACGGGCGGCGGCAGCTCCTCGCCAGCGGCCCTGCTGCAGAGGAGCACCGACTCTCCGTCGTCGCCGCCGCCACACTCATGCTAGTGCTGCTCGGTCTCCGCCGCCTCACGCACTCATATATCCCACCATAAACCACGCGCTTGAAGTTGGCGACTGCTTATCGTAGTTGCGAGACCTGTTGTGGCTCAATATTGGTCCATATATAAAGTGCACCGGATTTAAAAGGCGCACTGTCAGCTTTTGAGAAAATTGGAGGTTTTTAGGTGCGCCTTATAGTGTGGAATATACGGTACTTAAAACATTACATCATTGATTCCTTCAGCTGCTGAGGTGTATATAGCAGGTTCAGATGAAATGTGGATGCAGGTAAATTTGCTAACGTGTCTGAGTGGACGCATTGGCTGAGCCATGTGAAATTCCTTTAAGCCATTCCTGGGATACTGCACTGACAGTCAGCATCACCATAAGCTGTTCTGCTTGTAAGTGGCACCTCAGTGGCGAAAACAGTCGCTTGTTAATAACTCCAACAATAAAATGGAACCGGAACAAGATTCACAAACAGTCAGTCAGAGATGTGTTAGTGTTGGAAATGTCAAACGAATGCCCTCTTACCTTCGGGTTGGGATGCCTGCTGATAATGAGACTGACAGGTCCGGGTCCACATTCACTGAGGATGGCGTAGGCCTCACTGAGAGCAGCGTGGCGAAGGCTGACCGAGTCCACCTCCAGTATCTGATCCCCTCGGCTGTACAGAGAGACACCGTAGTCACCAGAATAGGATTATCAGTTGACCATTTGAAATTTTTGCATCGTTGTGTCCGTAATTTCACAGTTTGTCCACCTGAGTCTACCGTCCATCTTGGACACGGATCCCAGAGCCAAGCTGTGGATGTAGATTCCCGGAGTGGAGTTTTCCAGAGTCAGACAGCAAACTCCGATCCCCAGACCGACCCCAGGTTCTAAACAGCAAGAGAACAAAAGAAGGACAAAAATAAGTGTAAAAAAAAAACAACAACAACCCCCAAACAATGTAAATCGAAATATCTAAATCCCTGATGACAAGGCTTGTAGTGTTACTTCCTGCCACAAGATGGAGTAGTGAGTGTGCTGTCAAATTCACAATCTTTAAAAGTCAGCCCAAAGTTGTTTATTTGTTCATTTATTGATAGAAAGAAAAGAAAAAGAAAGAAAATAATAATTTGTTTCAAAATTTATCCAATAAAAACAAGCTGATATGATGTCATAGTTTTTCGCTCGAGGCCCGTTATCGTGCCTGTTCTGCAGTTGCTGAATTAGATCTGGCTTTTATCATTGTTGATGAAGTCAGATGATGATCATTGAATGTGCAATTCAAACATCTAATACAAGAAATGACACAACAACCTTTCTTTCCCATGTTATTGACCGCGAGCACATTTCTCTTTGTGGTTCCTTGCTTGTCGTGGGGACATCAGGAGGCGTCTGAGCTCACCTTTATTTAGTGTGACCTCCATGATGATGCAGTCCTTGGGTCCCGGTCCAGGCGCCTTGCGGCCATCGGCCTCCTCGCACCCAGATGGGACGGGGGTCCCCCCGCTGGCGTTGGAGTTGGGTGAGCTGGAGCGGCTCAGGAGGGTGGGGGTCGGACATGGCGTTAGGCTTGGGCTGCGCAAACGGGTTCGGATGGTCAGGGTGACCACGCCTTTCTTCAGCTGCTGTTGGATTCAAAACCAAGATCAAAGTGTCATTTTCACATGCAGGGAGAGCTTTTAGCAAACTGGCTGGCTGGCTGGCTGGCTGGCTGGCTGGCTGGCTGGCTGGCTGGATGGATGGATGGATGGATGGATGGATGGA